>JASDQU010100119.1:48233-74273 GCA_032191745.1 Picea mariana
AGAATATGAATAGCACAGAAAGAATGCCATTTGCTAAACAAAAGACTTCAGGAGAGTAAACAATATCTTCAAGAACCAGCAAGAAAATGTTATAAATCCGGAGCCCAACAGGCACAAGAAAGCTTATAACATTTAGAATTAGATCCAATTTAAACAATTGCAATATCTCAAAATTTCATGTATACCAATGCATGAATATACAATCTCAAATGCAAGTAGATTAGTGCCTTATCAATTGAGTTATGGAGTCTCTTGTGTATGAGATGGGGTTTGTTACTTCTCTAGGGGTGTAAGCCTTTTTACTCCCTAGAGCAAACTAACCTTAGCAAGGTAAATCTACAAGGGTGTAAGCACTTTTACTCCTTGTAGCAACATAGCTCTATCAATTGAAAACAAGATAGATATTTATGGAGGGTGTATGCCCTTATACTCCTCCAAGGGTTTTGAAAATATTAACCTTAAAACCAAGAAGAAACAACACAATTGCAGAAATTCCTCACCTAGTTCAAGGGATAGCATGAACAACCCTCATTTATTAGGAATATTCTATCACATTGCCAAGAAAGAAGCATCCAAGAGATAACGCCTAGCCTTCCTTCACCAAAAGACATGTAAAATCATCCAAAAAGCATCAAAGAGAGATAGAGAAAATTGCCCAAGTAGGGCAAAAATTTTAGCCAAGAATGTATGTAATTCTCAAGCACATGGTGATAAAATGACATTGGGGTGACCTCTATTTATATGAGGTCACCTAGAACCAATTTGTCCACTTTTTGAAATGTCAACAACAAATTAGAGAGGTTGACCTCCTCTACTTCCCCTTTACAACTTAAATTTACAAAATATATAAAGTAATTCCCCTTTTAGGGGTAACGTCATGCCCTAAAGGGTGATGTTAGGCCTCCAAGAGAGATGTTGAACCTCTTGATGAAGATCATTGGGCCTCCAAAGGCCATGTGCCCTACCACCAAGTGCTCTAGTGCATGGCATGTGTGTCTCTCTCTGTCAAACCATGCCACTTCATTATCAACCATGAGAACCCCATAAAAAACCCCAGCCTCCATGTGACGTCTAGGGCATAGAAAGTGACGTTTTAGGCCTCCAAAGGCTAACGTTAAGGTGCAAGGGGCTAGTGTGTGATCATCTCATGGTGTACAAGTGCCTCCAAAGGAAAATTTCATCCTCCCAAGTGTCCAATGAGAGGGGGCACATCATCCAACCTGTGGCCTTCATGTCCCTGTGAAGGTCCAACCAACCTTATGCCTCCACAAACAAGTTTTTACTTGACAAAGCTCTACAAAGACAAACAAGTACACCCTCCAAGGGTCCACAAGTCACAAGTATTATGCCAAGTAAGCCATATTTAATAAGAGAACCACCCAAACATGTGCATCAAATCCCCCTTTTTCAAAATAAACAAATGCTCAAAGACCTTATACAACTTGCCAAATTAAGTATGGGAGGGTTATCATGGTGCCTTATTGGGTAGATCATTCCCTAAGTCAAGGAGTGTTTCCCAAGAAGACCCTCTCTAAGTCATGTATAAGAGTATGAGGTGGATGGGGGTGTGAATTTTGGGCATGGGGTTTCTTGACGTACAAGAGCTCATATTGTATCATTTATGGGTGCCTTTGTAGATGGTATGTTGCATCCTCGTTTTCAATGCAACCCTTTTCCAAACCATTTTATTTTCCATTTATTGATTAAGGTCCGAACATTGAGTACTATATGAAAGGGAAAGTAAAGAGTACCACAATGCCACTTGAGGCTAGAACACATTGAGTGCCATGTGCAAGGAAAGTATAAGACACTGCAATGCATTCCCTCAACAAGTGAGATATTTAATTATATGTTTTATTTTACAGTTCCTTGAATTTTGTGGAGAAGCATTTCATTGCTCTCAGGAGCATCAGGGCGAGCATTTGTAGGATTAATTTTTGGCTCTTATCTTTTTCTAGATACAAGCCTCTGAGCCTTTAGACCCTTCTTCCCATGAAATGAGGTACAAGCCCTTATTGGGTCAATATTCTCGAAAACCCAAAAGATGAGGAAATGAAAGAGAAGAAGTGTGAAAGATGATAAGTATGTGCGGGAATGGTACAATGACCCTTCAAGGAAACCGCCTAGTAGTAATCCTTTTCTTGAGGGTGACCCACTTACTAGGACAACATGTCAACCACCAAGGTGAAATGAGGTAAAAACATAATTTCCAAGAAAACATTTTCAAAATCAAGAAAGGACTCTTTGCAACATGTTCAAATGCTTTCGTTGTTAAAATGACACTTACTGTGATACCAGACTTGTTACCTCATAAAGCAAGACATGTTTCCCTTTGTGGGTCGAGCTGGTGTGGTGGATGGCGCTATCATCGATCAAATGGTGATGAGTGGTAAGTGGCGGGGTTATGTCTTCTCATCCTTCTCTCGGCACTCCATGTCTGCACCCTGAGGGCCTTAAGACATCATCTCATTAATTATCCCTAGGAATGGGGGGATAAGAGGACATACTCACAAAATTTCTTTTGATTTTGAGTTAATATGATTATTATATGGGAAAAATAAGATTTTGGCTCTAATTTTTTTTTTCGCATAGGGTACCATCTACTGATATGGCACCCTGGGTCCACATGACACCCCAAGGTGATGCCCTGTCACTCCTCCAGCCACCCTGGTCCTACCTTTTCATCCCCCTGGTCACTCCTCATCCTTCCTTATTTTTTTTTCTTGATCTTCTTTATTATATTTATCGTGTTTTGGGGCCCCACTTGCACTTGGTTGCCACATGACACCATATCATAAGCCCATGTTATCGATGGGGTCCATCCTGCACTTTTTTCTCCCAACATGTGTCTTTATCTTCCTTAATCCAAACATATGGTGGGGATCAAAGAACGAGTGGAGATCAACGACTGTTATGATTTAAAGGAGTTTGAGTAGCACGGAGGTTACTTCATCCCCAATGTCCCCTAACTAGAACCAACCTGTTGCCACACATTGAAAATTGATTGGTTATGGGACTTTGTGTAACATTCTTGAAACCACTTTACCAAAGTCTTGTAAACTACTTATGCAATATCGCCACCCCCACAGGCCTGCCACCCCTACACCACAAACCCTTGAGCCCGCCACCATGTCCAGTTCATGTCATCATAGTGAAAGATGAAGTCACCCTCTACTTCATCACTGGCATCACTGTATGAGAAATCCCAAATTTTCCAAAAATTCATATTTTTAAGAAAAAAATTCCTCGACCACCAAGAAACCTTCTTGCTCGACCTCTATGAAATATTTATTTTCCAACATGTTTGTTGTCCCATAGATCTCAAGCATTGCAAACTGACTCTTTGATACCAATTGTAACATACCCATGGCTGGGTACCCTCAAGAATTTCCCTTCTTGAAACAAATTCAAACTTTTGATACTAATATTAATTATCAAGAAACATGCATATCAATAGACCATGCATGCAAACTAGGAAACATGTATATATGCAAATGAAAATTGCTCATTAACATACACATTAATGAATAATAAATATCACGGTGAAAATATAAAACATAAAGAACTTATCTTTAAGACATCGTTACACTGACTGGTTGCAGGCACCAAACGTTCTGTCGAACCATAGACCTCATTGCTCTAGATCTGTTAGTAGCAAGTCACCCTCGAGATGAGGCTATGAATTCACAAGGATGGGTGCCCAGGCTGACTCTAAACCACACACACCAATTAGATACCAAGCTCTTACAATTTTCTCAATCACACAATAATCCCAACTTACCAACTCTCTTCCCCCCTTATCTCGCACAACCAAAAGAAAGGAATCCCCTTATTTGCAATGCAGACCCTCAGGTTGTTCCACTTCTTTCGAGGTCTCTAGTTCTATTGGCTAGGAAATATCAACGTTGGAAGCTCTAAGTATCCTCAACTATGGACAATTTTTACTCAACTTCCATCATTATCATGCACACATACATTATTTTTGCAAGAATAACCAATAGATACCTACAACCAACTAGCCATGGACCTCTACGTCTAACATTTTGTTCCCATTCCTATAAACAAGAACAATAAATGCATGAGAATGAATAAGAAACCAAATGAGGAACCCCCCCCCACCACAAACACAATCATGGTTTATATATTTGCATGCAATAATGTGCCACGTGGCTTCCCCAACAAGCTCAAGCTCATTTAACCACTTTTCCCAACTAATTTCAAGATGGGTCAATAAAATATAATATTTTTCCTAGCCCCCTTTAGTCCCCCTCTCTTGTGGAATCATAGCCCCCTATAACTTTGTCCTTATCCGTCTACAACTGGTGATGTGTTTTCATTATTAATATTCAATGTTATTACATTGTTAGGCTCTCCAACCTTTCACAATGTAAACATACATTATTAATCCTAGGGTCAAAATTGGGGTATTACAATGACACCCATGACTATGCGCCCTTATTAAGTTTGCACTAGACCATTACATGGAATGAAGGGGGGAGCATTCCAAGACGTAGAATTCGTTATGGCCCTTGCTCAAGTCTAGTATTTTGAGGTTGTTGCATATTCCCTACGTTGGGAATTCCCCAACAATGTGAAAGTATGTAAGGCTATTGCTACAAGGGTGCATTCAAGAGGGATTTGGCTAGGTCGAAAGATCCATATTAATGATGAGGCAATCCACACTAGCATGGGGTTGTTGATGGATGGATAAGATGCTACATATGCATTTATGGTTTGGCCCACAATGCAAAAAGATGGGGAAGTTGGATAGAAAGAAGGAGGTGTCTCGTGGGAATACATGGAATCGTGCCTTAAATATGGCATGAAGAAAAAAGACCGATGTTATGACATAACATCACCATCTATCAGTTAGTGTTGTAGTGCAACTGCTATCTGCTAGGGTGTTGTAGACTTGTCGAAGGAGGAATGTTCTAAGCAAGACGTTCATGTTGCTAATGTTTTTGCGACTGACATATGGTTGAATTGGGTGTAGTAGTTCACCAATGAGGTATTGCATAACATGGTGAATTCTTATGACAGAAAATAGGACTTTCAGTTCAACTATTTATTTTTTTTAATTGTGTTTTCATGGTGGATGGAGTCACCCAACACTTAGCTGCTATAATGGGACCCATAGAGCATTTTTGGTACATCTTAGTATGAGTCCCTAGCCTTTTCCATAGACAAGGTCACTCAAGTTGGTATTGATACCATATTTGAGAATTACCGCCAAATGGTGTGTGGAGTAATCACACTAACCATTAGGATCCTTTTTAAGATCATTAATATATATGGCCACGAGTATCAATTCGAAGTAGCACAACAATATTGTGCAATGAGACTACAACTATCAAATGACAACAAGAATTTACTAGAGAAAGTGGGAAATTTGGAATTCATGTTAACCACAAGGCTTGTGTAGTAAGTTATAAAAGATGGGCCCAGGTAGTTGAAGAGTAACAAAAGATGTGGAGCAAGAGGACATGTCTTGTAGGATTGGTGAGTAAATGAGATGCATGAAAGAGATCCAGACTAGGCGCAGTGGAAGGATCCTTTCCTGAATCCACTAAGTTGGGAAACCAAAGGGGATTCTATTGATAGTACATGGAAAAGTGTATGACCCAATGATAGGGCTAGCTCTAACACCTCCTCCTCCCACCATTAGGGCATCAGGTAATCATTTGGTGCATGGCCTCCTCTATGTCTCCACGGATGAAGGTTACCTGCGAGGTGACCCAGAAATATGTGGAAATATTATAGAAAAGTTGACTTCTTAAGTCCTTATTATTGTGGCTACACCAAGTGTTCCGATCTCAAGGAGCTAAAGAGAGCACACCATCCCTATTGAGGATTATGACTATATCGCAACCATTGTTGCAACACAAATTGTTGATTATGTTGCTTCAGTTGTTTGAGGTACCATGGGCATGACCCTTATGCCCACAACCTTGGAAGAGTAAGAATTGGGGATGTTGGACATGGGTAAGGACTAAGCTAGAGAAGGCGTGTCGATTCCAAGATACATAGGATGTATCAATTATTTATAAGAGGAATATTAGTAGGAGCCAAGCTATGCATGAGTGAGGATTGAAGAAGTCCCCGTTGAGATGATTCCATCACCATGGATGAAGTGAAATGTTAGGACTCCATACTTGGCAGAATAATGGATTCTTAATCTAGAATAACTACCATGAGAATAAGCAAGAAAAATAGCGAGGGCGTGGGGACAACAATTCATGTCAACAACCCTCCTTGGAAATGAAGATCAAGAATGGATAATTGATGACTATTTGGATGTTCATATAGAATTGTCACTAGAAGAGTTTCTACACCACCGCCCAAAGTTCATTATTTAGAAAGCTCCTCCAACTACAAAGACCCCTATGTTGATGTTCATCTCGTACCACAGCCTTGGCCAAGCATAGTGTATAACCCACTAGCTGCTATGTACACGACTCAGTCGAAGTTTGAGTTTAGGGTTTAGACTAAGCACAAGGACTCCACATTAAAGTCTTCAGGCAGAGGGAGTGGTGGAGTAGATATGTTCATCATTCCATAGGCAAAAATCACCACAAGGAAGTAAGAGGAGAGAAGGTTTTGGCTCAACCCATCATTGATATGTGGAAGATGGATCTACCATTGCTTATTAAGCTCATCTAAGAATCTACTATAGATATTGTTGGATAGTTGGTTGTCATTGATGTCAACCCTTATAGCGTTCAAGATACCTAAAGTTGTGGTCGAGATTGACAGTGAGTTGGTTGTCATTGATGTCACAAAGAGTGGTTGATGTCAGCAGATGTGATCGGTGCATTTGATGAAGTCTACGCGAAGCCCCAAAGGTCTGGTCATGAGACCTGAAGTTGGTTGAGGAATATGGACATGGAGGACAGTGTAAAAGCAAGTAACTCACTAATGAATGGATAATCCTCATCATGTCTTTTACAATGATAGGTGGTACACCACATGGTTGCTCGCGGTTAGGGAGATATGCCTTCATGAAGTTAGAAGGCCTGAAGAATGGTCAAGAAGCCCCTAGTTAGTTACAAGTCTTTAATGAAAGGGTAGAGTGGTTACAACAAGAAATTAAAGAAGCCCTAAGATTAAGGAGATAAGCTACTTGGAAAAAGTATAAATACACCTCAAGGAGTCTCTCATAAGGACACACACACACATTCAATGAATATCTATCTTATTAGAATATTTTGGTTTATTGGCAAATTTGAGGTCGAGTCTGAAGCAGTGGAGAAAGTGCGAAGGAAGAAAGAAAGTTTCAGAGCTGTAGAGAGTTAGGGTTTTTTCTGTAACCCTAATTAAGAAGGCCCTCCCAGGTTAGCTTGAGGGTGTCACGCGAGGCACTCACACAGGTTGCATAATGCTCATCATGCGAGGCCCCGCATGACAGGTAGTCTTTGTCCCACGAGGACAAGACATAAGTGAAGAAAGATGCTAGTGTCAGGTTGTTGAGGACTAAGTTAAAGCTACAAGTCTGTGTATCATGTTCATAGGCAACAGGTGAGTTACAGATGTAAAACGTATGTTATTCTATGTGTTATGAGGTTGTATCTTGATGATACGGTGGAACATTTTTGAGGCTTGTCATTGTGAGTTTTAGTATATTCCTTGGGGCACATCTTGGATGTATGATACATGTTGGTTGAGGTATATCTGTTTAAATACATTGTTGGTGCATATCTTGGATATATTGGCACATGGTTTATGGTAGTTGGTTGAGGCATATCTTGAGTGGTATGATAGATGTTTGAGGTACATGGTCTATGAATGATTGCCATGTTGTTTGAGGTACATGGTTGATGATATGGTGCATTTTTAGAGGCACTTGTTGGTGATACATGTTTGGTACACATTTGGCACATATTCTTGGCACATGGTGTATATAGGCATATCATTGATGTTGGTACATGTTGAATGTTATGGTATGTGGGACACATCTTTATTATTTGGTTGAGATACTTCATTGATGGTATAACACATGCTTGGTTGATACGAGATCGGTACATGGTATGGTGTTGATTTACACGGTACAGGTTGTGGTACTTGGTTGATACTTGGTATGGTACAGGTTGGTGCATAATTGATGCACTTGGTATGGTACATGTTTTGGTGCATGGTTGATGCACTTGTTATGGTACAAGTTGATGATTTGGTCCATGGTTAAGACACATATATTGTGATGGTATGTTGGTGATACTGGTACATGCTTGGTAGAGGCATGTGTTGGTGAGGTTGAGCATCTAGTTGAGAGGTTCTCTTGGTGATCATGGACCTGGTATCATTTATGTTGAGTATCAGTGACAACGACAGGTTGGATATAGTGACAGTGGCAGTGATAGTGACAAGTTGGATACAGTGACATGTTGACAGGTTAAAGGTTGAAGTGACAGTGACAGTGACAGTGACAGTGGTAGTGGCAGTGATTGTGGTAGTGATAGTTTGGTCGAAACTTATATTTCAGGGTGACAAGACCGGGCAAGGAAAGGGGGTTGTAGCCTCCTTCCGGTTGGTGTCGGAGAACTCAGGGAGTTAGAGCTTCCTTCAGGTTGGAGCCAGAGAATCAAGGGGTTGTAGCCTCCTTATGGTTGGGGCCAAAGAATTCAGGGTGTTGTAGCTTCCTTCAGGTTGGAGCCTGTAAATAAAGGATCGTAGCCTCCTTCTAGTTGTAGCTAGAAAATTGAGAATTTGGTGCTTCCAATGAATGTATTCTTGATAATATATAGGAAAAGATTTTGTGGTTTTCTCCCACTTGGGTTTCCACATAAATTCTGGTGTACTGTGTATTTGATGTGATGTGACTTTGCTTATGTTTATATGCTCATGATATATTGAATGTAATTGTAGATGATACATTGATGATATATTGTTGGTAAAGTTGGAGTTAATATATTGTGGTTAAAAGTGGTAAAAATGATCATACTGATTCACGCCCCCCTCTCAGTATTCCAACAATAGGTATCAGAGCATGTTCCTTCAAGAATCAATTTAACCACTGGAAGGTAGATCATGAATTTCATGGAGAATGGATACAGATCTAATGGAATATCATGGTTTGATGGTCAAATTGGTCAAAAGTATGAGATGTGGAACAATAAAATGAAAACATTTTTAGGAGCACAGGGGTATGATGTTTGGTACTCAGTTATTACAAGATACATCGGTCCAAAGAAACCAAAGACCACATCCAAGAAGGAATTGAAAAGAAACAAAAAAATGACAATGGATTTCATCCTTGAAGGATTATGTGATTGAGTAAAAGACAGAGTGGGACAATGTTCATCAGCTAAAGAACTTTGGGACAAACTACATAGTCTCTATTCCAAGGAATCTCCCATCATAGAGTCAGATCCCATTAAAGAAAGTGTAGAGTAATAAGAAAGATGCTCATCATGTCAGACAAATTCAGAAGAAGAAGATTGTGAAGAAGGCGTAGTAGATCTTGAAGTAGAATTAATCAGTGCTTTAGACGAATTGACGAAAGAAAGAAATAAAAACAAGTCCCTTGAGGAACAATTAGTCAAGAAGAATTCTCAGGAAAGTTCTAAAGAATCCTAACAAGTCATCCTAAAATCTTAGTTGGAAGAATCTAGAAGGATTGAAGAAACATTCAAAACTCAGATAAAAAGAAGCAATGTTTGGAAGCCGAAATGGTAGCACAAAGAAAGGAAGCAAAGAAGAGAAAAAACATTTTGACAGATCTTCTGAAGGAAAGATATTAATATTTAAACCAGCTTGAAGCAAAATTCAGTCAACAAGAAAAAAAGGCTTGAAGAAGAAATCATCTCCTTGAAGATCCAACTTGAAGAAGTAAAGAGAACGGAAGAAGTCATGAAGACTCAGATGATAAAGGGAGAAGAAGAGGTTGAGAAGCTTGAACAAGAAGTTGTCACATTGAGAGTCAAAATTGTTAAACTCAGCAAGAACGTTGAAGAGAGAGAAGCATCCACATCATCAGTAAAGAATGTTGAAAATAAGCGCTCCAGTTTGTTAGAAAGGAAGAATGAAGAGAGGGTACGAGTTATGCAAAAGTACTCAAAGGAAGGAATCACAGTCAACAAGAATCAAAGAAGAATGAGTATAATAGAGATACATATTCAACAAGACCTTCCATATTCAAGCAACAAAGAAGCTTCAATCATGATGAAGGAATAAACATAAGAGAAGATCATGATCATCCAAGGCATGAATTTAGAAGGACTACACCAGAAAGAAGATCATTCACTCCCAGATATGTAAATTTCTTTTATGGTCATTGCTTTAATTGTACTAACTTTGGACACAAAGTTGTAGATTGTAGGGCTTATGGAATAAATTTTCAAGCAAGAAATGCTTATGTGGCCCCACATAACATTGAATGTTACAAATTCCATAATTATGGTCAAATAGCTCGGAATCGTAGAAGCATGATAGAGCCTTCCATGAAAGAAAACATTGATGTCAGATACACAAAGGTTTGGAAAAGAAAAGAAAGACAAGAAGAGCATGTGAATAAAGAACAAGTCCCAGAGATCGCATGATCCAGATTTATGAGTGGAACAAAATGAAAAACATATTTATAACATCAACACATATCTACAGAGAACCATAACAGATATACAGTGAAACTTAACTTCTGTTCAATAAAGAAATCTGTTGAAACTGTAAAATGCGGAATGAAAACAATCTTACTCAAATGGTGGTAGCTAATATCTGAGAAGAGATGGGGTGGGTACGCACATTCGTCTGAGCAAATTACAATGAGGTCTCCAATCATTTTTAGCATCCAAAAGTAACAAAAAACTCTAGACATAAAAAAACCTAACCCTAGGAGATGAAGCGCCAAAAGTCATGTGGGCCCTGATGGGGTAAGTTGGTACATCAACTTCTCGGGGTCGTAACATTTGCATACAATCTCTGTTTGGGGCGTTCGATACCTCATCGGAAAGGTCTATCCGAGAAGTATAACTTCCGTTGGAGGCCTAAGAAATGGAAAGTACTAATCTTGGCCCCCAAAATTTCAAAAGAACGTCGTTTAGGGCCTCAAAACGGCCCTGGAAGTTTGGGATTCAAAAAACTAGAAAAAAACTGCCAAGATGAAAATTGTAATTGCCAAAATGAAAGTTGTATGTGAGCCAGCTGGAAGAGGTGGATGGCCATCAATATCCACCTAGATTATCACAAGATTTGCAGTAGTACGAGTAAGAAAAGAATAACAGGTAAATAAAGAACAAGCCCAAGATATTTTACTTTCAAGAATTGTAGTGCAAGATCATAATGAATCCACAGGCAAAAAGAAAGAGGTCAAAGTTCAGAGGGATGACGAGTCTACAGATGATGAAGATTACGATGGATTCCTCCATTGTTCTGAGCCATTTGGATTGGAGACTCCTAGTAAATATGAATATTGAATAGGGGGATTCAATGCAATAGCCACTATAGATCAAAGAATCATCCTTTGAGCAGTTTGAAGTGTTTGCAGAGAAAGATTTAGAGAAATGAGATAACGGAAGTACAAAATGACAGATTGATCGATTGAGAAGCAATGTTCCCATGCAAATATCAGAGGAATATCGTTGAAACAATTTCTAGATAGGGATATATTCATTACAGGTTCAGGTATGTATTGCAGATCAATGGACAAGTGGAATCAATTGGTCACAAGAAGACAAGTAGTGAAAGGAATAGAAAAACATGGAAAGAGAAACATTCAACATAAGCTATATCATCAGAGGGACATTGTTGAACAATATGGTCATTGATGCCTAAACAATGAACATAACAGGTCTTGAAGATTTGAAGTTGAGAAAATTTGAATGCTTTTTATATCTGTTAGAGAATTACAAGAGGAAGCACCAATGGAAAATAAGCAACACTGGAAGAGAGGAAGGGAAACATAAACATGAAGCCCTGCATTGATCAACACAACATCTTGCAGAGAAGTAAAGGGAAGAGAAATCGTTAGAGAAAGAAATTAGGATTGGAAGCATGCAGACAGGGGAGACATAATGACAGGGGGAGTTATCCTTTTGCCCATGATGTCAAAGGGAGAGAAAGAGAGAGATCAGAAGAGAAAGAGTCAAGCACATGAATTTAGAGAAGGATTATTCAGAGGAGGTATAATTTCAGGCGGAGTCACTCTTTGTTATCAAAAGAGAAGAGGAAGATGGAAAGAAACATGAGGACAAAAACACGTGAGGAGAAAGAGCATACACATGAAGATAGGGGGAGCATCCCCAAGGAGAGACACCCTTTGCCATTAATGTCAAAGGGGGAGAGAGAGAAACATTGATGAGGAGTGATGGTCACATGGGGAACATGAGTATTGGAGTATCAACGCTGCCATCATTGTTTCCATCAATGTTGGTGTTGCCATCAATGCCAAAGGGGGAGATTGTTGGACAATTGGTTGTCATTGATGGCAACCCTTAGAGCGTTCAAGATACCCTAAAGTTGTGGTAGAGATTGATAGTGAGTTAGTTTTCATTGATGTCAACAAGAGTGGTTGATGTCAACAGATGTGATGGGTGCATTTGATGAAGTCTACACGAAGCCCCAAGGTGTGGTCATGAGACCGAAAGTTGGTTGAGTAATAAGGACATGAAGGACAATGTAAATGTAGGTAACTCACTCATGGATGGATAGTCCTTGTCATTCCATTTCTGGTAATAGGTGGTATGCCATGTGGTTAGGGAGATATGCCCTCATGAAGTTAGACGTCCTGAAGAATGGTCAAGAAGCCCCTAGTTGGTTACAAGTCTTTAATGAAAGGGTAAAGTGGGTGTAACAAGAAATTCAAGAAGCCCTGAGATTAAGGAGAGAATTTACTTGACAAAAGTATAAATACACCTCAAGGAGTCTCTCATAAGGACAGACACACACAGTAATTGAATATCTATCTTATGAGAATATTTTGGTTTATTGGCCAATATGAGGTCGAGCCTAAGGCAGCGGAGAAAGTGCGGAGGAAGAGCAAAATTTTTTAAGCAGTAGAGAGCTAGGGTTTTTTTGAAACCCTAATTAAGTAGGCCCTCACATGTCAGCTCGAGTGTGTCGCGCGAGGCACTCCCACGGGTTCCATAGTGCTCGTCACGCGAGGCCCCACGTGATAGGTAGTCTTTGTCCCGTGAGGACAAGAAAGAAGTGAATGAAGATGTTACTGCCAAGTTGTTGAGGACTAAGGTAAAGCTACAGGTCCATGTATCAGGTTCAGAGGCAACAAGTCAGTCACATATATAAAAGGTATGTTATTCTATGTGTTATGAGGTTGTATCTTGATGATATGGTGGAACATGTTTGAGGCATGTCATTGTGAGTTTTTGTATATGTCTTGAGGCACATCTTGGATGTATTATACATGTTGGTTGAGTTATATCGGTTGAGGTACATTGTTGGTGCATATCTTGGATTCATTGGCACATGGTTTATGGTAGTTGGTTGAGGCAGATCATGAGTGGTATGGCACATGTTTGAGCTACATGGCCTATGGATGATTGACATGTTGTTTGAGGTATATGGTTGATGATATGGTGCATTGTTAGAGGAACTTGTTGGTGATACATGCTTGGTACACATTTGACACCTATTCTTGACACGTGATGTATATAGGCATATCATTGATGTTGGTACATGTTGAATGTTATGGTATGTGAGACACATCTTTAGTATTTGGTTGAGATACTTCATTGATGATATAACACATGCTTGGTTGATACATGGTACAAATTGTGGTACTTGGTTGATACTTAGTATGGTACAAGTTTTGGTAGAGGTTGATGCATAATTGATGCACTTGGTATGGAACATGTTTTGGTGCATGGTTGATGCACTTGTTATGGTACAAGTTGATGTTTTGGTACATGGTTGAGACACATATCTTGTGATGGTATGTTGGTTCTCTTGGTACATGTTTGGTAGAGGATTGTGTTGGTGATGTTTAACATCTAGTTGAGAGATGCTCTTGGTGATCATGGATCTAGTATCGTTGATGTTGAGTATCAATGACAGTCACAGGTTGGATACAATGACAGGTTGACAGTGACAGGTTGATGTGACAGTGGCAGTGAAGTGACAGGTTAGATATAATGATAGGTTGACAGGTTACAGGTTGATGTGACAGTGGCAGTGACAGTGAAAGTAGTAGTGGCAGTGTTTGTGGAAGTGACAATTTGGTCTACACTTATATTTCAAGGCGGCAGGATGGGGCAAGGAAAGGGGGTTGTAGCCTCCTTTTGGTTGGTGTCAAAGAACTCAGGGAATTGGAGCTTCCTTTAGGTTGAAGCCAGAGAATCAAGGGGTTGTAGCATCCTTATGGTTGGAGCCAGATAATTCAAGGAGTTGTAGCTTCCTTCAGGTTGGAGCCTGTAAATAGGGGGTCGTAGCCTCCTTCCAATTGTAGCTGGAGAAATGGGAAGTTGGTGCTTCCAATGAATGTATTCTTGATAGTATATAATAAAGAATTCTGTGGTTTTCTCCCATTTGGGTTTCCACATAAATTTTGTTGTACTGTGTATTTGATGTGATGTTGCTTATGTTTATATGCTCATGATATATTGAATGTAATCGTATATGATACATTGATGATATATTACTGGTAAAGTTGAAGTTTATATATTATGGTTAAAAGTGGTAAAAGTGCTCATACTGATTCACCCCCCCCTCTGAGTATTCCAACATATATGATGAGCATGGATTCATAAAAGGATGAGTACATGAGGGAATTACAACTTCAAAACTTGCATTTTCGAGAACGAGCAGAGCAGTGGGAGCAAGAAAAAGAGGCGATGAGAAAAAATATTGAGCAAGTGGTGGATAATGAAAGTAGAAGAGGCTACCGATAAATCAAAAAACAAGTAGACAAAATCATTATCACCATAGTGGGAATAAAGAAGCAAGTCAAGAAAGTGTGGGCGTGTGATGCCGAAGTTCATGACGTTACATCGAAGGCAAGCAACGAGCTCTCCACATGTTTTGAGAAGGTGCTCCCGTACTTTTTGAGGCACCATAGATAACATAGCAAGAAAGCAACATAGTAACACATGTGATAGCAACCCCATAGATGATCATGGAAAACACAAAAGTGTTGTTGGAGTCCACCAGAGATGTATAGACAATGAAGGAAAAAGAAAGGAATGAAGAATTGGGCAAGTAGGATGCCATTGAGGTAGAGGCTCATAGAAAGAGAAGGATGTTGATCATTGATCCTATCATCACTGAGGCCTAAGCACATATTGAGAAATTAGAGTAGCTAATTCTGAAATATCATAGTCCATGGATGAAGTTTCAGAAGCATGGGGATATCATAGTGGTGCTTGAGCAAAGGAAAAAACAATAAAAAGAGAATATGTAAGCAACGTATAAAAAAGTGTACTTGGGGGACATTGAGCCAAATTCTCCAGATGATAAGATGGAAGAAATTCAACATATATCAATAAACCAAGATGCTCTCAAGGATGAAAATAAGAAGTTAAGTAGCTTGGTGTGAGAACTTGCAAGAAAAGCTCAGTCTCATTTCATGATGACTAAGAGGATGAAACAAAATGCCAAGATTGAGCTAGGAGAGTCGATGTAAGCAATGCCTACTAAAAAATGAATTAATAGAAGCATCAACAACTGAGCATGCCCCATAAATACATGATGCTAACCAAAGGTGGACCAATGTTTGGGATGAATTCCTTAAGTTTAAGGACACAATGGTTAGAGAAATTCCAAATTTGGAGCCTCGTTTTGAGGAGTGAGATGCATAACCTAACTTGGGGATGATTTGGAAGGTGTGGTTAGGGATTTGTTGTGGCCCGGTTCTAGCTTAGTGCTAGCACATAGTAGAGTCCAAAAGAAGATGAATCGACAAAAGCCAAGAGACCACAAAAGCCTGAGTATGTTGTTCCATATAAGCACGAGTACATGAAAGCCGAAGAGTCATATTATACATCCTCTATGCCTAATTCCCATCCTCTATGCATGTATCTAGAGGTGCAAACTCTTTTGTAATATTTTGTATGGGTGGGTTACAAATTTCAAATTCCCTAGTCTATTTTGGAATCCTTTGTAACTACTCAAGTTGCCTATATATATGAGGATTATAATGAATGCAAGAGAGTTATGAGAGTGTTTCTATGAGGTTAGAGGTTAAGAAGGAATTTGGATATAGAGCCTAAGCTCTATATTGAATTCTACATCCAAATTATGTTGTATTCCTCATTTTGTTGATACAATATATAATTGTTCTGCTTATATGTTCATGTTCATGTTGTATCTGGATGATATGTATGTGATTATGATTTATATGAATGTTGTTAGTTCTCCTAGTTTAGTTGAATGTGATTAATAGATAAACAAAGGAATACAACCCTCACTAAATCTTCATCACTCTACAAATTAAACACATAGTAATTATCATACATGTCTCGGGTGAGAGCTCCTTCCTTTAGGAAGGTTAAATATGTTGGCACACTAGACTACATCAAGCCTATGTTGGAAACCTTTTGTAGACCTCAGGTCTTCCATAGCGCTAATGGGATCCTTAAACTTGAACTAACTATGATTGTGTAGTAGAGGCTACCTTCACCTATTTGCTTTGGGTTGAGGCAACCAAGATCCATGTCTCCACGTCTGATCCACCTTGCAATAACAAACCCACCATTTCCTTCCTCAGTTGATGATCTAGACTGATTGAAAATTTTCTTTCCTTATCTATTTGACCTCTTCTTATCTTTAATGAGGACAAGGATCGAGGATAGCTTCCAACAAAACTTTCATTAGAAGCTTTATTTGCCTCAAACAAACCTTCTAACCTTATATTCTTCCTTCCTTGACATTAATAGTATTGTTTCTAAATTCCACCATTTTTGAATGTAATGATTTTCATAGTAAAAGTAACAGTTTGTATCTTTTTAGAACATTGAACATCATCTTGGTTTTGATCAGAGTATATATCTGCCTTGATTCCTTTCGATTTGAAAGAAGGCTTTTTATCCACAGATTTCGGTGTGTTGAGATTGTTGGCATCTAACTTCCTCTTCAGAAGTTTAAATACTTTTGTTATTGAATTTGTACCAACTCTCAATTTTTGATTGGTGCTAGGTGATCTAATACGATTTTCTTTCATCCAAGCTAGATATGATAGCTTTTATAACACCACAACCATTAAAGCTGGCAACGTAGATTCTTCCTTAATGTCTGATATATCTCCAACAACTTTTGGACTCCCTCATTTTGGTTGACAAGAGTATCCCATGATGCCATCATCCTCAAGGTTTGGGGAAGACAATCCTTCTTCCACCTTACCTGCTTGTGCTAGAGCTACAAAGCCTTCCAATTCTTCAATTATGGTGTTGGAGAGGCTAAACCTCCTATCTCCCTACTTGGTTTATGTTTTTGGCACTCTCACCTCTAGCTTCTCCCAATACATCTTTGATCTATGATGCATATTCTGCACATGGAAATTTACTTGTAATATTAAGAGCAATTTACTTTAACTTGTTGACCACATAAACATTGATGTCTAGGCATGATAGTATCTCTTTCACTATTTGAACGCACCACTTCCTCATGGTTATGTGTAAAGTCGAATTCCCCTTCTTGCTATGCAAATTAATAACAAAAGGATTGGTTCTTTGTAATTCTTCAACCACAACAATAATCTTTCCCCTAACAACCACATGTAGTGCAATATGTCCTTTGTGATTTTTCCTAACAATTATCTCTAGATTGTTATTGAAGAGCACTTTAATGACTTCCATATGTCTAAGCCTAGGAATATAATGCAAGGTAATCTTGCCTCCAATCAAGGTTAAAATAATGTCCATCTTCTTAAACAAAATGATAAGCATATGCAAAAACCTTGATTTAACCATGGATAGGACACCACTAAGATTATGGTCCTTGCAACCTTGGCTTTGAAATTCATATCTCAAGCATGACATTCCAACATATAAAAAAATAACACAACATCAAGCTGCAACACAATATGCAAATCCGTGACTCTTCAGTTCCACTAATGATCAATGTAAGATTAGATTACCAAAACAGGTTCTTACAACACAACCACCTTGCTCATGGCCTATGTACCATGATGATAACTTTGAATGAGCTATGGAGTCACAGAGGTATGCTTTTTGACTTACATATCTAAAAGGATAAATGTTGAATTATCTTTCCATTCCTTTGCACTCACTTCCATATGAAATGAAAATTCCATTTGATTGGTGCATCACATGACTATGGGAAGATAGTCACCATAGTAAAATCATGAAGCCAAGGGATCACTGAGAAAAAATACAAATAGGAATATTTTGAGCTACAAGGCTCCAACTTGGCGGTGATGCTTCCCTATGAAGCGAGACCAATATAAAAGTGCCTTGTATAACTTGGGCATGGAGTAATTTATTTTATGAAATCAATATGAACTCCAACCTTTATTCATAGAAATTAATCTATAAAGTATTGAAACTTTACCAACTTACCCTAATTAATGAAGGCAACCTAATTAGGTAAAATCATACTTCCAATGGAACCAAGTAAGCACTTTATCAATTGAGTGAGCCTCATGCATGCATTTAGTCAATTAGGGAAGCAACATTATCACTACTATAATATAGGGTTGTATCATTGCATTGGAGTGTATTTTGTTTAAAAGAAAAAACAGGTTCGCATGATGTAAAACGTGATGCAGGTGGGGAAATCAATATTTGAAAAATAACCTTTGAGACTCATGTTCGCATCTTCTTGGTGTTAAAAATGTGTTTGTGTGTCACCTTGGAAGCGTTATGCGTCATATTAGCATCATTGTTAGTTGAGTTAGTGTTGTATTGGTGACATAGTTTGACTCATTAGTGTCATAGTAGTGTCCGATTATAGAACTTTTGGATCGTATTTGCTTCTTCAAAGCATAATATTATTTCATGCATGCATCATTATAGCATCTATTTGATGATGTACTTACCTATTTAATGTCGTTCTGGTATCATATTTTAAATGTTAGTATTAGTGTCATGGCGATGTCATTCATTCTAGTGTTGCAATTATGTAATTTTAGCATCAAAATGGGGTATTATTCAACATTTTATTATTTTTATTAATTAATTTATTATTATTTTTTGTAATTTTTATTTTTATAATATTTATATATTGATCAAATTGGATGACTAGTATAAGTTTATTTCACAATATATTAATTACAAGCGAAAAAATCATGTATATATAAATGCACTTCCCCACTAATATTTGATCAATTTCACATCATGACTAGAGCAAAAACCATGTATTCATAAATATAATTACAAAATTTTATCACACTGACATTCAATCAATTTCACATCATGGAAGCAAAAAACCATGTATACATAAACATGATGATGAGATGTTAATTTAATTTTTTTAACAAAACAGGTGATATTTGTATTAAATTTTAGGTTGTATCCAAGTTGGATAGTGTATTAATAAAAAAAGAATGTTGTCTCTTAACAAAAACTAGCATAACTATCAAACAATATGTGTTGGGTACAAAGAGATCCAAATCATCATTTGCAAATGATTTCAAAAAGTTTCTGCTAGTATAAACTCTAGAAAATACACCTAATATTAAAATTGTTCTACATAACATATGGAATACTAATGAAAAACATGCTTGATGAGTGCCTCATCTTAATAAATATTAGTGGGATGTGATTATTGATTGCCCAAGTCCATGTCTTCAATCATTTGATGAGATATTTCCCCTTCCTTGAGATTAATAGGAGTACAATTCACTAATATTATGTAGTTCGAGGAAACTGAGTGGGAACATTTGTTGAGATTACAAACCATAATCCTCAACATTGAGCATTCAACTTCCAATACTTGGATTTGTCTTTTGTGTTGTTCAAGGGAGTCCATAACCACTGCATTTTGGGATATGCATCAATTTTCATTCTCATGTACCTTAGTTGTCATCGAGAATATATATGTCCTATTACTATTGATAAAATCTTGATGATCATGCAATACTCTATGCATCTCACGAATTTGCATGTAATTCATATCCCAAATCTCCAAGAGATGCCAAAACAAAGAATAGACAATAAATGCCCAAAGGAAAAATTCCAATAGGGTGAGCATGGCCTTTCTAATTTAGTAGGCACAATAGGCACCCACCAGGACAAAATGCTAATTCAAGAGGGAAAATGCACTACAAACTCAAGTTAATTCAACACACATAGGAGAGCATAATGGTCACAAGCAACTAGACCAATTAGATTTACTTTTGATTTAAATTGATATGATCAATCGACCATGTAATCATTTCAACACATGGTAGTACCGATGATCTTGGAACAACATATTGGATATATGATTTTCTTAAGTTCTACACTCCTTCAATTTCCTGTTGTTGTCTTAGTTGGTTTTGAAGTGGTAGACAATCCTTTCCCATCTTTTATTAACAATAATAGTTCACCATATAGATGGGCATTGTTAATACCAATTTGATGGGGATTATCTATATCTTTAGCCACTATTTAGATGGAAGCACTTTTTTCTTTAACTAGTTGTTTATTCTTCTTGTTTTTTTTTTTTGAAGTTGGTTACTCTCTTGTAGCTTTTTCTTCTATAGGTTGTTTTGCTACTGGTTTCTCCTTTACTGACCTTTTCCTTCTACCTTATCCTTTAGGAACCAACTAAATAAGCCTATGTTTCATCCATTTGAACAACATAACATGTCAAATTTGTTAGTTGAGAAATCATAATGATCCCATGGCCATGACCTATTTCCATGATTCAAGGTGAGTTATTTCTTTCAAATATTGAGGGATCTACCCAAATTTTAGCAACATTTTGTTGGAATAGTAAAAAAATTCATATGTTCTTTCGAAATAAGATTTTCATTTGAAATGATGGAACTCTCAAAATGATAATGGGTGAAACTACTTAAGAAAATGACAACATTTTATCTGGGTTAAATTACAACTATTAAACATAAATGATGATATGTGAAACTAAGATAATTGTTGCACACATTTCTAGGCTTGGGAAATTCTACATTAGAAAGGTAAATTAAATATTTCCACAAGCAATCTCTTATTGGTTGCATTCAAGAATTGCAACATAAAATCAATGGGTAAGGACAAAAAATGGGGTTGATGCTTTAGCAAAGAAAATCCATTCAAAAACTCTTGCTCTTATAAGCAAATGAAAGGTTTGCCAAATGATTCGAATTAGGCTATCCAAAGAAATACTGTTTTTCAATAATATATCTAATTCAAAACATAACACATGCAGCTTAAAAAGTTTCTAAAAATACTAAGCATAATGAGCAATATGAAGGTGAGAAGTTCAAATTAAGTATCTGGATATGTTCAGCTAGAAGGTTAAGAATTTGGGCAATATATTGGCATGCATGTCCTTCCATGTTTCAAACATGATGGGTAATAGTAGGTGCTCAATCAAATGTTAGAAGCTCTACCTTTGGTGACAAAGAATAGTGTGTAATGAAGCTTTTAAACTATGCAAAGAGGCAAGTATGCAAAAGTCTTTTATTCAATTCAAAAGGCCAATCCATGATACTCAGTTGATTACAAGGATTTTGAATTGGAAAAATTTCATGTAATAGTGCCATGAACATGCAAAGGTGATGGGATGGCTTACTTATTTGTGTGCTCAAATGTTAAACAGTCACCTTTAATCGCTTCTTGAATTTTGGAAAGAATGACCAATTTTGAAATCGGGGCTAGAAAATGGAAATCCTTTCAAGGGTGAATACAAATGGCCCAATTTGAGAATTGGGCTTGATTTTTGATTTGGTGTCAAAATTTGTTTAAATGACATGAAAGACGAGGGGGAGGGGGGAGTTTTAAGATCAGGTGCAAAAAATTTGAACAAATGTAAAAAATGGGGCTCGATCCAAACATTGGGCTCAATTTGAAAATCAAATGTGAAAAGATGATTTTTAGCCAAACAACATGAAAAGAGGCTTTATCAAAATATCAAACCGAATCTTCGAATCAAAGATAAAAAACAAAACATAAACAAATTTAGGTGAAGAAAAGAGGCCAATTGGCAAATCAACTTGATTCGAATATCAGGGTCGATTTCCAAATTGAGATAAGATTTCAAATAATATAATGAAAACGATTGATTTAGAATCAATCTTTTCCATCAAATCAAATGAACATAAGTAAATAATTGAAACAAAGAGGCCTAATTTGAGGATTGGAAATAAGAGACTTTAAGGATGTAGAAATGGAGAACCTTGATCCATAGATTGAGCCCAATTGACAAATCAAGAGGAAAATGTAGACAAGAATCAATATGAATGTTTGATTCGAAAATTGGGTCCAAATAAAAGATTGAATGGAATGATCTTTCGAAGGTTAAGAAAGATAAGTTAGGCCCAATTCAGGGATAGAAATAAAAATCAAAATGAAATTAACAAACCAAATATTGGAGAAAGTCAATCCGATTCACAAATTAAGACTCATTCTAGAATTATAAAAAACCAAAGTTTGAAAGGAAAATAAATGGGGCTCAATTCCAAAATTGGGCTTGATGAAGAAAACTGATTTGAGAATTGGATTCAATGAAACATAACCCTCATAGCCTTGATGAAGCTACCCTAGCATCACAAAAATTTCTCCACAATTTGTGAGTGTCCATAGCCCTGGTGTAGATATCAATATTTCCCCAAAATGAGCTAAATTTCCTTTCCGAACCCTTTCTAATTTGATCTATGCTTCCAACACTAGTGGGTGAGGGAAATAATAGGATTTTACAACCTAGTGGGCTTGATTCCTATTTTTAGGGAAGGATAACCATGACCGAGTAATACAATATGCCCAAAAAATGCTTGGCCTTGGATGTCTTACTGGTAACATTTCACATGTTATATTTATTTAGTGTGAATGAATGGAATCTTTAAGCCAACTAAATCATCACTTAACTAGAGTTTTGATATTTTTGGAAGTTAGTCATTTAGAAAGGTCCAAATCTCACCAATGTTATGATTGTATCAAGTAACATGTAGAGTATTCATTTATAAATTTCCTTACCCAAACACAATTGAATGGTAACATGAGAGTTTGAAAGGATTAACAAGTATGCTTTCCTTTCATAATGTTCGACAGATAGCCTTGGATCTCAAATGCAAGATGATCTTTATATGTATAGGCCATTTTAGAGAAATTCATTCAAAAGCAAAAAAGAAACACAAATAAAAAAACTTAGCAAAATTATAACTATTGAAATTCAAAAGTTAGCAAAGCTAAAATTGCTTGAATGAATTTAGAGCCTATCCTAGAACTAAAGTTAAAACAAACCAAAAACATGAAACCAAAACTATTGGAAATAAAACCTACTATGTATAGGCTAGTTGTCATGAAGGTGACTAAGAAACATACATTTTCAAGATTTGGCCATTGACAGAGATAAGCTCTACTTCCCTCTCAATATTTTGCAATCTATAAATACTAAGGCCAAGTTGTTTTATCCAACTAAAAGGGGACAAGCCAAAGTTGTTGAAAATTTGATAACACTCATTCCCACAACCACTCGGGCTAGACCCAATTGACAAGATGTAATTTTATACTTAGTGTCATAATGATGAGAGTTATAACATCATTTGTAGGGTACTTATACATGCAACACGACCTAACTAGACTTTTGTAATAATGCACATGGAGATAGTTTTGGGAGTTATTTGGTGGTGATTTGTCTCTTAAGTAATGATGACCTACACCGATAGGTCATTCTTATCCATTACTTCTCCCTTATTTCTTTATGAGCTTATAATCAACCTTTATAGATGTGTTGATCTCCACCCTTGATTATGCCTTATGATCAATGGTCCAAGTTTGTCCTCGTTACTATAAATTGAGGTAAATGGTCTTGAATCAAGGTAGAGTGAAGCATGGCTTATGGTATTGATCATTAACCTAGACCATATGAGTCCTTAGTCCAGATCATCCATATGCTTGAGAGCTGTATGGATCCCATTTGAACTCGATACATGTGTGTGCTCTAGCAATTGTTATTGGGAGAGTTATATGAAGAATAAAAGGTCTTGCTTCCATGGATGTTTCTCCACCTAGTAGTTTTACCACATAATTTCTTGCAACCTCACCTTTATTTACTTAGATATACTTATATCTACTTTTATTTGTTTGATACTTTCCATAGGAGTTTAGATATGATAGGTCTTGGTTATATGTTTCTGGTTTTTCATGGTAGTAGAGCCATACATCTAACTGTTTGGATGAACTTCTTTGTTTGTTGAAATATTGGATAGGAGATATACTATTTCCTTTCATGAGAATTCAACAATAGTGGTTGAAGTTTATTTTTTGGCATCAATTTACGAGTATATCTAGTTTATTTTTTAGATCTACTAGTCTAAATTTTTAGATATGATTTTTTAAGCCAATTTTTTTTATACATATGGAAATTCATATATGAATCTCATGCTTGGCTTCTGTAGATTCAAAATGAATCCCATGCTCCCATGCTTGGTTTCTGCAAATTCTAAGCTATTTTTCCCAGATATGAAATTACCATTACATATGGAGCATGCTAAATAGTCAAGATCAATGTTCATGTTGCTAATTTTGATCTATGTTTGGGCCACATCTAAGATTGAAGATTCATGGGTGGACTTCATATATGTACAGATTGTTATATTTTTTGGTTGACATGACCATGCATGTGTTTGGATTGGTTTAGTTTGCCAAAATTGACCATTTCTTTACCACAATAGGCCTTCATTTGTCCCAGATATTGAGAATTTCTTCTAGCAAACGTGGGTCGTCCATTCCTGTAATATGTTTTCAAATCAATTATTCAACAATATACCAAATGAATTTGATATCAGATGTCATGGATTTAATTAATTTTATTTTTATTTATTTATTTTTTCTGAAAAGAAAAAAAAACTTTATATTCATAAAATGAGTATACATATTTCGGTCCAACTAGGGACTACATTTTTTTTTATCTTCCAAGAAACAAAAATGTCTCTTTTAAACCACTACAACATTGCTGACCCATTCATTTCCTTTACATAAAAAGCTTCTTATATAGATACTATGTTATCCATATCATAAAAAACTGTTCTGCACTCTTCACCCAGTTCACTTCCTTGATCAGACTAGAAATGAAACTAAATAAAAAAAAAATTCTCATCACAAAGACATCCATCATAATATTCTTGTGAAATGAAAGAATATTATGACCAAAGGGGGGCATATATAGGGCTAAATGTATATGATATGACCCCAAGTTGGGGAGTATATGGGGCCAAATGTACATGTAATGTGTAAATATATATGTAATAGGGTCGACCTAATAGTAAATGAGCCTCATGTGTAGGTTTGAATAGGTATATATAGAGATCATGTATTCATTATTGAGGATGTGAATTGTGAGGTATGAATGAATTTGGATATTTGGAAGAGTTTATCTTGTTATTTAAGGGGTTATTGTGTAAATAATCTCTCTTATCTATATTAGAGTTGTGCTCCATGCTTGCATTGTTGTACATGGTCTGTACTTTGGTTTATTTCGATATCTTAAGTATTTAACAATATTACCAACTTAATGAGAACTTTGTCGAGTTCTCATTTTTTCAAGGGTCACATTTTTTACCTCGTTTTTAAAAATGGTGCTACCGGTAGCACCCCCCTCCTTTTTTAGGTGGCATTTTGATATTTTAAATTTTCGGATCCAAATATTTCCACAATATTTTTTTTAAATGCTTATTTTTCATCTATTTTCAAATTTTTCAATTTTTTTATTTTTTATTTTTTATTCAAAGGTGTTTTTAGTCATTTTTCCATGCTTCTTTCAATCTTAAAAATATTTTTTACCATTTACTTTTTTGAAATTACGATATTTCATATAATTGTGTCTCCTTAATTAATTTATTGTTCCTTACTTTTAAAATATAGTGGAAAACACCATTTTTAACACATTGTTTACCTTTACTTCAATATATCGAAAAACATTGTAGTTAAATAACACTATTTTTTAATATTTAACAATAAAATATAATTCATTTTTTTTTGATAAATTAATAACTAAGAAAAA
>JASDQU010100119.1:116444-129767 GCA_032191745.1 Picea mariana
ATTGGAAGATGAACAAACGAGATCCATTAGGGAGAATCTAAGGTCTGTCACGACCGTTCGATTTGAAGAAGGAGAGAAAATGTTAATGCCTCGATTCCTTTAGTCTTCGCAAGTTCGACGAATGTTGGTAATCATCGTGAAGAGGATGGATTCTATGAAATCTGAAACCCGAAGTCGCGATGCGATATGGACCATAGATCTAAGGATCTATCGGGACCCACCTTGACCGTAGGATCTGTGAGCTCAAAGTTCGCATGATGGGAGAATCGCGCGTTGGTGTGACCAAACCCCCCGAAACCCGAAGTAGCGATGAAATTTGGACCGTAGATCTAAGGATCTATTGGGACCCTCCTTGACCATTGGATTGGCGAGATCGGAGTCTGCATATTGGGAGAATCACACGTTGGTGTGACTAAACTTCTGAAACCCAAAGTTGCGATGTGATCTGGACCGTTGGATCAAGGAAGGTCGTGGACCATCGATCTGACGTGAGTAGATTAAAGCAAGGATTATGTGGGAACTCGAGATCTCCTAAGAACCAAGCTCAGAAGAGATAAGCACTTCTCAGAAGTGCAGAAGAGGTCCAAGAGGGGAACTTGTTTCAAGTTCGTAATCTCAGAAGGGATAACACTTATCATAAGTGTTGACGAGATCCAAGGGTAGGACTTGTAGGAGTAGCAAAGGTTTGGAACCTTTGAAGACTGATTAATTTTCCAAGAAGAAGAAATAAAAAACTCAAAAGGAGGAGCGACAATGGTTGTTGGATCACAGTGAAAAGGATCGACAACTGTCGTATCCGAGGAAGGTGCATGAGTCTTAACGTTCACACACACAGGAGAGAGAACCTATCAAGGTTTGAGACTCGAAGTTTCCAAAGCCCGAAGAGCCGAAAACCCGAAGTAGAATCTCAGTCATCTGATCATCAGATGAGATCTGAGCTGTTAGATTGTTCGGTGTAAACTTCAACCGTCGAATCGCCAGAGTGGATCTGAGCTGCTAGATACCATGAGTTCGGGAGGAGGAAAGTTTTAAACTTGATATACCCAAAGTGTAGAGAGCTGAAGGGTCGAAGAAAATCTGGACTTTTTGATCCAAGAGGACACGTGTCGACAGGTCGGGAGATCCAGAGGAAGGCGAAGGTCGAAGTGTTGAAACCCCCGAAGCCCGAAGAGCCATGAGCCATCGATTGGAAAGGGGACACTTGTCAACAGATCGAGAGCTCCAGGAAGATTGTAGTGGGGTTTCAGTTTGAGAACTGATATTGCCGAACCCCGAAGGCCTGAGTGAACCTGGACCAACAGATCTAAGGGAGATGTTGTGTGAATCCATGAACTCCGGGTAAAGTCCCAAAGTGATTCATAACCATTGGATTCAAAGGACACATGGCGCAAATCTATGAGCTCCGAGTGAAGACCTGAAGTAATCCTCGATTGTGAGATCAAGAGGACATGCATCAAAGGTTTGTAGCCTTTGGATAAAAGTCACTGGGGAAATTTTTTGAGATTTGAGATCTCAGATTTCTGAAACTCGAAGGAGATCTCAACCGTCGATTGAGAAGAGGTTTGGAGGACTGTTGATTTGGGTTGAATGGTCAAACACCTAAAGTGGAAGTAAGATCATTGATCGAGTAGGACAAGTGTCTGCATATTGTCAGCTCCGAAAGGTTGAAGTATGAAAGAAGCAGGGTTTTTGATTTCAAAACCCCGAAGTCCAGAATTGCGAAGAGATCACAATCGTTGATCTAGGAGGGACAAATCTAGTCTGTAGATTTGAGAGGCATAGATTTGAACTATCGATTCAGACAGTATCGTCAAGATCGCAAGATCGACGATCCCGTAGCATTGTGGGGACAAGAGTTGCGCGAAGTTTAAAATATTGAGGCCAGGTCGCAATCCAAACCATGGTTTTGTCAGGAGGACACGTGGAGACTTGAGGAGGATTGCGGGCCCAAAAGTAGTTTGACTCCAAACTGCTCATGGACGCGCCTGCAATTGCATCGTCATCGACAAGGTCACATCTTAGGAGAGGCCAAGAGAAAAGGGGATAACACCAACTCCGAGACTTCGCTTAAGCGCGAAGGAGAAGGTCATGGGTATCATAAGACCTGCACCAGAGGCCGAAAGGGCCTGTGTCGGATTTAGAGGTGAGACTATCATGGTCTCAAAGTCTCGTTTGATTTAGAATCAGAGAATCGTGACTGGAGGCTCGGGATGAGTCCCAGAATTTCCAAATAAGAACCCGTAGAGAGAAAGAGGATTTGTTCTTGTAAGGAGGACAATTTTTTTATTTTATTTTACTGCCCCATCGTGGGTGTGTTACAGATCATATTTAATGGAATGAAGAAAGCAGGAACATAATAAAATCACATTACTTGGTTTCATCACATGTGAAGCCTTTAATTGCAAATCTTTGAGGACAAAGCTTTTTGAAGGAGGGTACTATGTTATGACCCAAGTGGGGCATATATAAGGCTAAATATATATGATATGAACCCAAGGGGAGGCATATATGGGGCTAAATGTATATGTAATGTGTAAATATATATGTAATAGGTGCGGCCTAATAGTAAATAGGCCTCATGTGTAGGTGTGAATATGTATATATAGAGATCATGTATTCATTGTTGAGGATGTGGATTGTGAGGTATGAATGAAATTGGATATTTGGAGGAGTTTCTCCTATTATTTAAGGATTTATTATGTAACTCATCTCTCTTATCTATATTGGAGTTGTGATCCATGGTCACATTGTTGTACATGGTGTGTACTTCTGGTTTCTTTTGATATCTTAAGTATTTGGTACATAACAAAGAACCCGAATCTAGCTCTAAAGCGTCCTTTGATAAACCGTCGATCGCTGAGTTGAGCTCTCTAAAAATGTAAGTGAAAGAGGACTATTCAAACTCAACAAATGTTGGATCATATATGATTTAGAAGGGTATGAAAATTCACCACCTTAATTTGAACCTTATTATTTGCTCAATCTATTGCAACCTTGGAATCACCTAACACTTGCACTTTCCTCAAGCTCATCATATTAGAGAAAAACATTAGAGTTCACATTGCAAAATTTTTTGCCTTCATATTCGTCCCTCTTCTTGGTGCATAACACACCTTAAAAAATGATATTTGAATATAAAGAGGAGGAATCCAACCCCACAAAGGGGAGGATAGCCTTTGCTCGCCCCGTCAAATAAGCCCCACATGATTCCTTCCTTCATCTCTGGCATAAATGGGACCCGACCTTTGAATTTTTTTTTATGTTTGTTTCTAAAATTGGTGGACATTTTTAAGATAAGCCCAACAACTATCTCCACGTGAATAACTTTATCCTGGAAAATGGACATGTTTCCATCCCACCATATAAAATAAACATAAATCCTCGGAACAAAACCAAACTCGTTTTCCAGCTGGAGCTTCATCCATCCAAAAAACCATTCTTCCAAATTGCTACCAAGTGGATGGGAATTAACTTTAAACGAAGAGAAGACTCATCCCCAAACTTGATGGGAAAATTGGCATTGGACGGACATATGGGAGGCCGATTCCTCCTCCGATTTACACAATTGTTGACGAGATATTTCCCCCATGATTTTGGGTCGAAATCACAACAAATCAAGAATATATAGAGAAGATATAAATATTCCCTCCAAGGAAAGCACACAAGACTGAACGAATAACTACTTTACAAGTAGAAGTTAGGGAAGTAAGAGGGATAAAGGGTGCACCTTAAGTATCCCATTTGATGTCGATCCCACTCCTTGCACTTGACATGCTCCAGATCCTTTGCTGGAAACAACCTGCAAAATGGATACAAAGCGAGAGTTGTTACGGAGGTAGTTACATGATAAAAGGGTACACATGTCATATATCATATTCAAAGTAAACTTTATAAGCAAAAACATACAATTAACACATGACATGAGGGAAAACAAACTCTTCTATTGACACCAAATAAGAAATGTAAGTTACAAATTTGTCTCGCCTTTAGCACAACCTCAAAGCCAACTGTCGGGTTCCTCCAAGAATCCCTCAAGCATCAACTAAACCACTATACTCTTCCTTGGATGGCCCAAATAGGGATAAATATGCACCCAATATCCATATAGATAAGAATAAGATGCTGGAAAAGGATTTTCCAAAAATAAGGGGGTGTTTCTTAGAGGATTATAGGAAAGGGACGCTTGCTAGATGTTGGCAGCATAATCTTGCACCCAAGGACTTTACCTCTCCTAATCCTTGAAAGGTGATTTTATCTCTTCCCCAAGAGGTTGGGGGAGTTGTATTCCATTTTGTACGGGCATGGGGACGTCAGGGAATGAGCCCAACCGAAAAACCCGCCTGAAAACATAAAATTATTTTATTTTTTATGATTTTTGAGGGCATCCGCGTGTTGCAAGCTGGAGAGTCATAGATGTCCGCGTGTTGCACTAGGGAACTCGTAGATATATTCATAAGGAATGTTTTTTAAATGATTTTGGAGAGGCAACTTAGGAAAATGTCTAGAAATCTTTGGGAAAGGGTTAGGCCATGGCACAAATGCATATGTGTGGCATTTTGTGCTATTACAAATTCCCCCTAATGTGCGAGGTCAGAAGGGAATAATGATGGCCAAAAAACATTATAAACTCTAATAGGCGAGGATGCATTGAAGTACCCTTGAAGGTTCCAGAACAACTAATTCAAGAACAATAACCATTAGCAAATATAAAACAAGAGTTTTGTTTCCCAAGTCGGGCATACCCATGCTCATGAGTGATATAAGCATGGCTGCCAAAGCGAGTACAATGTGGATCCATGGTACATATGAAAGTATGACTAATGTCCATGGCCATGAATAATACACAGTGGATCCATGTGATAAATATGAAGTAGAAAACATGGCCATGATTAATATACAGTGGATCCATGTCAAAGTAGATCATAGCCATAGATAGATACACAATGGAGCTATGTCTCCAGATCAAGAATATAGGATATATGAAACCAAGAGAATGAACAAGATGATCCTCTGCAAGTAACAATGTCTGTGAGGTGACACCATATGATTCAGGAAGGAGCACAAAATATGTGGTGCTCGCACTTCACCTGAAGTCTTCACAACGATCCGTCGTGGTACAAGTCTACACTATGTGAATAGATGTGTTGAAGTCGAACAAAGTGAGACATCATTTGATTACCGGTCATTGATGTATACCGTTAAAAAACGTGAGACAAACCATTGATGATGATAATGGGAGTGAAGGTACCATGGTACAATCTAACAAGTGTGAATAAATGAGTTGGCGTCGAACACCTGGTAGAATCTATCGAGTAGGGGGCATTGATTTATTCCCTCTCTCAATAGGGAGGGAACCTGCTGCTAATGACTGCAAACCCCAAGGTACCAACCATAACTCTAGATCCCTCTCCTAGAGAAATATGTGTCAGATTCGATGGGAAGAGATCCGCTGGAAGGAAGGCATTAAGGCAATGATCCGGATGATTTTCAACACGAAATGAGATCGGAGATATAATAAAGAAATGCACAGAGATATCATAGATATTCAATAATATAATAGAAATGTATCAGAGATGCAACCATAAACACAGATATATAGTAATACACAATTTCTATCAATGAAAGAAATGTATAGAGACTGTAAAAATACAGAGTGAAAGACTCACTTGAATTGTGGCAACTTATCTCTGAGAAGAGATGTGACGGCTACTCACATTCACAAGAAGATGATTACAATGAGGCTCTGAAGGCCTTTTTACAATAAATAGGAATACCAAAAACCCTAAACATCCAAAAACCTAACCCTAGGAGGTGAAGCGCCAAAAGTCATGTGGGCCCCGTTTGGGTAAGTTAGTACATCAACTTCCCGGGGTCGTAACTTTTGCATACGATATCCGTTTTAGGCGTATGATAGCTCATTGGAAAGGTATCGTTGATGAGATTCATTTTCTGGGCTCAATCATTCTTTCAATTATCATTGAGAACCTTGATCTAGAAAAACCTTCATTTGGGCCCTCAAAATGGCCCCGGAAGTTAAAAACTGCTAAAAATAGTAAATTGCCAAATTTGCCAAAAAACTGTTTTGAGCTAGTCGGAAAAGGTGGGTGGCCACCGATATCCACCTAGATCAATACTCCCTCCTTAGGAAGCAATGGTATCCATTGCGTTGAGTTCCCTGGGGAGAGGGAAAAGCGTTTGCTGAATCCGTATCTTGGTGAGCTACTTGCCTTGTTGGAGACGTTGCGCTGCTCAATTTGTGGAAGTCTATCATGAACCTGTCCTTGGTTGAGGTTGTTCAACAAGTGGCTAGATGAGAGGAATTTGTGCAGAAGGAATCTTTGCACTTTGCTGCAACCTTGTCGACCCGCTTCTGTTGGATAGAAGGTGCCTGGGGCAAAGATGTAGTGGTTGCAGTGTCCTTCTGTTCCCCTTTTGAATAGATTGTGAAGAAGCTGAATTTTGCAGTATGAGATACTACCTTGCGACACTTTTTAGGTGGAATAGTAGTCAGAAATACCTTTGGTATTCTATAGAGATGACCCCCCAGAGAAACAATGACACTGCGGGGTCGAGACTCATAAACAACATGGTGCTTCCACATATATGGTTGGCCCAAGAGAACATCACAGACATCTAGTGTGGAAACATCACATAATACCTCATCCTTGAAGGGATGGATGCCATATGACAATCAACATTGATGGCTGACATGAAGATCTCGACCTTGGCGAAGCCACCCGATGCTATATGGATGTGGGTGTGGTGTTGTCGACAGTCCCAACTATTTAACGACCTATGCTGAGATGAGGTTCTTCTGGCTTCTGCTATCAACAATAAAATGCAGCGGGGTCCCCTTCACCCACATCTATGAATGAAAAAGGTGCTCCCCCTCTTTAGGATCTGTTAGTTCTTTTGGTTGAATTGTTGCGGTTGTGACAATAGCAGTGGGGTCTGCATCAATGATCTATCCTTTACCAGTATTTTCAGAATCAGATTCTGAATAAGGGTTCGGCTCCTTGCCTTTGATCTCGACCACCTATGACTATTTTGAGCGACATTCATCAGTGTTGTGCCAGGGGATTTTGTGGAAATTGCACCATTTTCCGGTGTCCTTCTTTGTCTTCCCATGACCCTTATTTTCATGTGGCTTGCACTGGTTTTCGGGAGACTATTTGATATGGTTGTCTTTGTCATACTTTGGTTGTTGCAGATTTGCAGACCCAAACTCCCTTTTATTCTGCTGCTTAAATTTCTGCTCCATTTTAATAGCATATCGATAAGTAGCACTGAGTGATGAGATGTCCATAAAATCCATTTCAGTTTGGATGTATCTGTGTAGAGCCCCACGGTATTTCAAAACCAAATGTCGTTCAGAGTCTTTGATACCTATCTTGGTGCGCAAGGTATGGAAGGTATTGGTGAAATCCATAACTGCTTGGCCCCTCTCTTGCCGTAGTGTGGTCCATCTCATGTATTGGTCCTCATAGTTTCCAACATGATAATACTTTTCCTTTATCGCATCCACAGAAAAATCCCAAATGGGCTCGGCCCCATATATTCCAGACTCCTCTGTGGAACTTTGCTCCTAGTAAGTTTCCCACCAATGTTTGACACGAGGGAGATCTTTAAGGAGTGCGAAGGTGATCTTTTCTATGTTAGAAAAATTGTGAACAAAGAAATAACCTTCTAGCAGAGTTAACCATTTTTCTAGGGCTTCTGCATCTATCTGTCCTTCAAATACAGGAATATCAAAATTAACTTGTACCTTGAAAGGTGAGGTGCTTCCAAAGTGGCCGCTTGATGAAGATCCACCTGTTGCTATCGACAGACGTTGAAGGATGTGGGAAAAATTCTCCATCATTTCGTCCCTCTATCGCGTGAGAGCTTGCTAAAGCAACAGACTAATAGGATTGTCTGCTCTGTCGTTTTTCTTTTCCTCTGCCATTGAGGGTTTCTTGGGTGTGCGAGAGTGATTGTCTTCAAGAGAGACAAGCTCGAGACCCAATTTTCTATACTTGGACCTCGTCGGGGACATGCACTGAAAATACGATCAAGAACAACCTGCTCTGATACCACTGATCCGAATGATTTTCGGCATGAAATGAAATCGGAGATATAATAAAGAAATGCACAGAGATATCATAGATATTCAATAATATAAGAGAAATGTATCAGAGATGCAACCATAAACACAGATACACAATAATACACGATTTCTATTAATGAAAGAAATGTACAGAGACTGTAAAAATATAGAGTGAAAGACTCGCTAGAATGGTGGTAGCTTATCTCTGAGAAGAGATGTGACGGCTACTCGCATTCGCAAGAAGATGATTACAATGAGGCTCTAAAGGAATTTTTACTACAAACAATAATTCAAAAAACCCTAGACATCCAAAAACCTAACCCTAGGAGATGAAGCGTCAAAAGTCATGTGGGCCCCGTTTGGGTAAGTTAGTACATCAACTTCCCAGGGTCGTAACTTTTGCATGCGATTTCTGTTTTAGGTGTATGTTAGCTCGTTGGAAAGGTATCATCGAGGAGATTCATTTTGGGGGCTCAGTCATGCCTTCATCTATCATTGAGAACCTCGATCTCGAAAAAACTTCAATTGGGCCCTCAAAATGGCCCTGAAAGTTAAAAACTGCTAAAAATAGTAAATTGCCAAATTTGCCAGAAAATTGTTTTGAGCCAGTCGGAAAAGGTGGGTGGCCACCGATATCCACCTTGATCAATCCTCCCTTCTTAGGAAGCAATGGTATCCATTGCATTGAGTTCCTTCGGGAGAGGGAAAAGCGTTTGCTGAATCTGCATCTTGGTGAGCTACTTGCCTTGTTGGAGACGTCACGCTGCTCAGTTTGTGGAAGTCTGTCAGGAACCTATTGAGGCTGAGGCTGTTCAACAAGTCAGGCTACATGAGAGGACAGTGTGCAGAAGGAATTTTTGTGCTTTTTTGCAACCTTGTCGACCTGCTTCTGTTGGATAGAAGGTGCTTGGGGCGAAGTTGTAGTGGTTGCAGTGTCCTTCTGTTCCCCTTTTGAACAGATTGTGAAGAAGCTGAATTTTGCAGTATGAGATACTACCTTGCGACACTTTTTAGGTGGAACAGTGGTCGGAACTACATCTGGTATTCTGTAGATATGACCCCCCAGAGAAACAATGACAGTGCGGGGTCGAGACTCATAAACAACATGGAACTTTCACATATATGGTTGGCCCAAGAGAACATCAAATACATCTAGTGTGGCAACATCACATAATACCTCATCCTTGAAGGGCTGGATGTCGTATGACAATCGACATTGTTGACTGACATGAAGATCTCGACCTTGGCGAAGCCACCCGATGTTGTATACAGGTGTGGTGTTGTCGACAGTCCCAACTGTTTGATGACCTCTGCTGAGATGAGATTCTTTTGGCTTCCGCTATCAACAATAAAATGTAGTGGGGTCCCCTTCACCCACATCTGTGAATGAAAATGATCTGAAATTTTTACTTGATCTTTAACCATTACTTGCATGTGAATTTTTTTTATTGTTAACCATCTTTATGAATGCAAAATTAAAGAACATTCATCAAGCATATAAACATGTAAGCATACTATCTATGAATAGGAATTGGTAACGGAGTTCACTAGACTTTCTGGCTACCTCTCCGGGCCACTTTCCAAATGGGAAGGCTGATAGATTAAGTATTCAAATGCTTACAAAGTGACTTCTGATTTTTGTCTGTCATATACAATAACAGACTTCAACAACATTTGCAAGATGAAATTCTGAGACTTTTAAGTATAAACATGGATACCTTTATGTGTATCCGAAAGGTTCTGTGAGCACTTTTCTATTTGGATGTCTGAATGCAAAAACTGAAGTTGGATTTGGAATCCTTGCAAAAAATCGAGACTTTTGAGTATAAACTCGATATATTTCAGAAACTGGACTCCGAATGCCCTTTTTGGCACTATTCCCAATCTGCCCCTGATTGTACAGTCCGTACGACCTCATGATGCGTGCCAATTTTGTACCACCTTGAACTGCATGCAAATACCACCTTGGTCTACGTGCAAATTCACTTCGGTCACTGTGCAGCATCACCTCGATCTGCGTGCCTGTCTCTGCCTGCATCAAAACTCATTCTCCCTCCTTGGGATTCATGCCCATGCTCCATTTAAATAATAAAAAACAATGGTTTTTGGGGGGTGCGAGATATGGGCCACGCGCCCTCTGAAATCTTCGAAATATCAACAAATTTTAAGTTATTCGCGCAATTACTTGCCACGTCCCATGGCGGTGGCGGATTGGTAGCTTTGGTAGTTATGGGGGCGGAAGTCCTGGGGTCAAACCCGCGGGCTTCCCCTCCTTGGCACGATTTGTTATATGTTTGTTATATCATATGGTTTTTGGCACATGATTTTTGGTGTAATATATATGGTGTCACACATATATATATGAAATATATGCACGCGCTTTGACATATGGTATAAATAATGTGGCGCGTTTTTGGGTTTTATCATATGGTTTGTGTTTTGGTATAACATTTGGTTTTATGACATTATACTTTGGGTTTTTCCATTTGGTTTTTGATATCCATTTAAATACCAAGGGGGTGCCTCGGTGTTGGCAAGGTCAAGGGCTAGGCCCTTGACCACCCCTTTTTTTCCAAACCATTTCTAACCATATTTTTGACCATTTTAACCCATTTATAACCATTTTTGACGAAACTTCCCTTGCTCATATCTTTGTTACCTAGAGGGCGTTTTTCCTGAAACGAACGTCACCGGAAAGCTGCTGACGAGCTCTTCCACTTTGTAAGATTTAATTTGCCATTCGAATACTTTAACTCTATCGAATTTTGAGATGATCCACCTGGATTAGAAAAAGGCGCTCCCCCTCTTCAGGATCTGTTAGTTCTTCTAGTTGAATTGCTATGGTCGCGACAATAGCAGTGGGGTGTGCGTCAATGATCTAGCCTTTACCAGTATTTTCAGAATTAGATTCTGAATCAGGTTTCAGCTCCTTGTCTTTTATCTCAGCCACGAATGATTGTTTTGAGCGACATTCATCAGTGTTGTGCTAGGTTCTTTTGGAGAAATCACACCATTTTCTAGTGTCCTTCTTTGTCTTCCCATAACCCTTCTTTTCATGTGGCTTGGACTGGTTTTTGGGAGATTGTCTGCTATGGCCATCTTTGTCATACTTTGGTTGTTGTAGATTTGCAGACCCAAACTCCCATTTATTCTGGTGCTTAAATTTCTTCTCGATTTTAACAACATATCGATAAGCAGCACCGAGTGATGAGATGTCTAGAAAATCCATTTCAGTTTGGATGTATCTGTGTAGAGCCCCACGGTATTTCAAAACCAAATGTCATTTGGAGTCTTTGATACCTAGCTTGGTGCGCCAGGTATGGAAGGTATTGGTGAACTGTGGAACTGCTTGGCCCCTCTCTTGCCGCAGTGTAGTCCATCTCATGTACTGGTCCTCATAGTTGCCAACAGGATAGTACTGTTCCTTTACCGCATCCACAAAAAAATCCCAAGTGGGCTAGGCCCCATATATTCCAGACTCCTCTGTGGAAATTTTTTCCTAGTAAGTTTCCCACCAATTTTTGACATGAGGGAGAGCTTTAAGGAGTGTGAAGGTGATATTTTTTCTGTCAGAAAAATTGTGAACAAAGAAATGATCTTCTAGCATAGTTAACCATTTTTCTAGGGCTTCTGCATCTATCTGTCCTTCAAATACAGGAATATCAAAATTAAATTGTACCTTGAAAGGCAAGGTGCTTCTAAAGTGGTCACTTGATTAAGATGCACATGTTGCTATCGGCAGGAGTTGAAGGATGTGGAAAAAATTCTCCATCATGTCGTCCCTCTGTCGTGTGAGAGCTTACTCAAGCAACAAACTGATAGGATCGTCTGCTCCGTCGCTTTTATTTTCTTCTGCCATTGAGGGTTTCTTGGGTGTGTGAAAGTGATTGTCTTCAATAGAGACAAGCTTGAGACCCAACTTTGTATACTCGGACCTCGTCGGGGACATGCATTGGAAAAACTATCAAAAATAGCTTGCTCTGATACCACTGATCCAGATGATTTTCGGCATGAAATGAGATCATAGATATAGTAAAGAAATGCATAGAGATATCGCAGATATTCAATAATATAACAAAAATGTATCAGAGATGCAACCATGAACACATATATAAAGTACTACACGATTTCTATTAATGAAAGAAATGTACAAAGACTGTAAAAACACAGAGTGAAAGACTCGCTAGAATGGTGGCAACTTATCTTTGAGAAGAGATGTGACGGCTACTCGCATTCACAAGAAGATGATTACAATGAGGCTTTGAAGGCCTTTTTACAATAAACAGGAATTCCAAAAACCCTAGACATCCAAAAATCTAACCCTAGGAGATGAAGCGCCAAAAGTCACATGGGCCCTGTTTGGGTAAGTTAGTACATCAACTTCCCGGGGTCGTAACTTTTGCATAGGATCTCTGTTTTAGGTGTATGATAGATCGTTGGAAAGGTATCGTCGAGGATATTCATTTTGGGGGATCAATCATGACCTTGACTATCATTGAGAACCTCGATCACAAAAAACCTTCATTTGGGCCCTCAAAATGGCCCCGGAAGTTAAAAACTGCTAAAAATAGTAAATTGCCAAATTTGCCAGAAAACTGTTTTGAGCCAGTCGAAAAAGGTGGGTGGCCACCGATATCCACTTGGATAAATCCTCCCTCCTTAGGAAGCAATAGTCTCCATTGTGTTGAGTTCCATGGGGAGAGGGAAAAGCGTTTGCTGAATCTGCATCTTGGTGAGTTGCTTGCCTTGCTGGAGATGTTGCACTGCTCAGTATGTGGAAGTCTGTCATGAACCTGTTGAGGCTGAGGTTGTTCAACAAGTCGGGCTACATGAGAGAATAGTGTGCAGAAGGAATCTTTGCACTTTGCTGCAACCTTGTCGACCTACTTCTGTTGGATAGAAGGTGCTTGGGGCAAAGCTGCAGTGGTTGCAGTGTCGTTATGTTCCCCTTTTGAACATATTGTGAAGAAGCTAAATTTTGCAGTATGAGATACTATGTTGCAGAACTTTTTAGGTGGAACAGTAGTCAGAACTACCTCTGGTATTCTGTAGAGATGACCCCCTAGAGAAACAATGACATTGCGGGGTCGAGACTCATAAACAACATGGCGCTTCCACATATATGGTTGGCCCAAGAGAACATCACAGACATCTAGTGTGGAAACATCACATAATACCTCATCCTTGAAGGGCTGAATGACGTATGAGAATCGACATTGCTATCTGACACGAAGATC
>JASDQU010100119.1:134600-164857 GCA_032191745.1 Picea mariana
GGGTGTGGTGTTGTCAACAGTCCCAATTGTTTGACGACCTCTGCTGAGATGAGGTTCTTCTGGCTTCTGCTATCAACAATAAAATACAGTGGGGTCCCCTTCATCCACATCCGTGAATGAAAAATTCACTCCCCCTCTTCAGGATCTGTTAGTTCTTCTGGTTGAATTACTGCGGTCGCGACAATAGTAGTGGGGTCTGCGTCAATGATCTATCCTTTACCAGTATTTTCAGAATCAGATTCTGAATCAGGGTTCAGATCCTTATCTTTGATCTCGACCACCAATGACTATTTTGAGCGACATTCATCAGTGTTGTGCCAGGGGCTTTTGTGGAAATCGCACCATTTTTTGGTGTCCTTCTTTGTCTTCCCACGACCCTTCTTTTCATGTGGCTTGGAATGGTTTTCGAGACACTATCTGCTAAGGCCGTCTTTGTCATACTTTGGTTGTTGTAGATTTGTAGACCCGAACTCCCATTTATTCTGGTGCTTAAATTTCTACTTGATTTTAATAGCATATTGATAAGCAACACCAAGTGATGAGATGTCCAAAAAATCCATTTAAGTTTGGATGTATCTGTGTAGAGCCCCACGGTATTTCAGAACTAAATGTTGCTCGGAGTCTTTAATGCCTATCTTGGTGCACAAGGTATGGAAGGTATTGGTGAACTCTGGAATTGCTTGGCCCCTCTCTTGCCACAGTGTGGCCCATCTCATGTACTAGTCTTCATAGCTGCCAATAGGATAATACTGTTCCTTTACCGCATCCACAAAAAATCCCCAAGTGGGATCGACCCCATATATTCCAGACTCCTCTGTGGGACTTTGTTCCTAGTAAGTTTCCCACGAATGTTTGACATCAGGGAGAGCCTTAAGGAGTGCGAAGGTGAGCTTTTCTCTATCAGAAAAATTGTGAACAGAGAAATAACCTTCTAGCAGAGTTAACCATTTTTCTAGGGCTTCTGCATCTATCTATCCTTCAAATACAGGAATATCAAAATTAACTTGTACCTTGAAAGGCGAGGTGCTTCCAAAGTGGCCACTTGATGAAGATGCGCCTGTTGCTATCGGCAGGTGTTGAAGGATGCGGGAAAAATTATCCATCATTTTGTCCCTCTATTGCGTGAGAGCTTGCTCAGGCAATAGACTCATAGGATCGTCTGCTCCATCGTTTTTATTTTCTTCTGCCATTGAGGGTTTCATGGGTGTGCAAGAGCGATTGTCTTCAAGAGAGACAAGATTGAGACCGTACTTTATATACTCAGACCTTGTCGGGGACATGCACTGAAAATACGATTAAGAACAACCTGCTCTGATACCACTGATCCGTATGATTTTCAACACGAAATGAGATCGGAGATATAATAAAGAAATGCACAAAGATATCACAGATATTCAATAATATAACATAAATGTATCAGAGATGCAACCATAAACACAGATATACAATAATACACGATTTCTATTAATGAAAGAAATGTACAAAGATTGTAAAAATACAGAGTGAAAGACTCGCTAGAATGGTGGCAACTTATCTCTGAGAAGAGATGTGACGACTACTCGCATTCGCAAGAAGATGATAACAATGAGGCTCTGAAGGCCTTTTTACAATAAACAGGAATGTCAAAAACCCTAGACATCCAAAAACCTAACCCTAGGAGATGAAGCGCCAAAAGTCATGTGGGCCTTCGTTTGAGTAAGTTAGTACATCAACTACCCGGGGTCGCAACTTTTGCATACGATCTCTGTTTTAGGCGTATGACAAATCGTTGGAAAGGTATCATCTAGGAGATTCATTTTTGGGATTCAATCATGCCTTTATTTATTATTGAGAACCTGAATTTCAAAAAACCTTCATTTGGTCCCTCAAAATGGCCCAAGAAGTTAAAAACTGCTAAAAATAGTAAATTGCCAAATATGCGAGAAAATTGTTTTGAGCCAGTCGAAAAAGGTGGTTGGCCACTGATATCCACCTGGATCAAGCCTCCCTACTTAGGAAGCAATGGTCTCCATTGCGTTGAGTTCCTTGGGGAGAGGGAAAAGCGTTTGCTGAATCTACATCTTGGTGAGCTGCTTGCCTTGCTGGAGATATCGAGCTGCTCAGTTTGTGGAAGTCTGTCAAGAACTTGTTGAGGTTGAGGTTGTTCAACAAGTTAGGCTACATGAGAGGATAGTGTGCAGAAGGAATCTTTGTGCTTTGTTGCAACCTTGTCGACCTACTTCTGTTGGATACAAGGTGGTTGGGGTGAAGTTGTAGTAGTTGCAGTGTCCTTCTGTTCCCCTTTTGAACAAATTGTGAAGAAGTATAATTTTGCAGTATGAGATACTACCTTGTGACACTTTTTAAGTGGAACAGTAGTCAGAACTACCTCTGGTATTCTGTAGAGAATATCTCCCAGAGAAACAATGACACTGCGGGGTCGAGACTCATAAACAACATGGTGCTTCCACATATATGGTTGGCCCAATAAAACATCACAGACATCTAGTGTGGCAACATCACATAATACCTCATTCTTGAAGGGTTAGATTCCATATGAAAATCGACATTGTTGGCTGACACGAACATCTCGACCTTGGCGAAGCCACCCAATGTTGTATGGCTGCGGGTTTGGTGTTGCGACAGTCTTAATTGTTTGATGACCTGTGCTGAGATGAGGTTCTTCTGGCTTCCTCTATCAACAATAAAATGCAGAGGGGTCCCCTTCACCCACATCTATGAATGAAAAAGGTGCTCACGCTCTTCAGAATCTGTTAGTTCTTCTGGTTGAATTGATGCGATCGCGACAATAGCAGTGGAGTCTACGTCAACGATCTGTCCTTTACCAATATTTTCAGAATCAGATTCAGAATCAGGGTTCGACTCCTTGCCTTTGATATCGACCACCAATGACTGTTTTGAGCGACATTCATCAGTGTTGTGCCAAGGGATTTTGTGGAAATCACACCATTTACCGGTTTCCTTCTTTGTCTTCCCATGACCCTTCTTTTTATGTGGCTTGGACTGGTTTTCAAGAGACTGTCTGCTATGGCTGTCTTTGTCATACTTTGGTTGTTGCAGATTTGCAGGCGCGAACTCCCATTTATTCTGGTGCTTAAATTTCTACTCGATTTTAACAACATATCGATAAGCAACACCGAGTGATGAGATGTCCAGAAAATCCATTTCAGTTTGGATGTATCTATGTAGAACCCCACGGTATTTCAGAACCAAATGTTGTTCAGAGTCTTTGATACCTATCTTGGTGCACAAGGTATGGAAGGTATTGGTGAAATCTAGAATTGCTTTTCCCCTCTCTTGTCGCAGTGTGGTCCATCTCATGTACTGGTCCTCATAGTTGCCAACACGATAATACTATTCCTTTACCGCATCCACAAAAAAATCCAAAGTGGGCTCGGCCCCATATATTCCAGACTCTTCTGTGGAACTTTGCTCCTAGTGATTTTTGCACCAATTTTTGACATGAGGGAGAGATTTAAGGACTACGAAGGTGATATTTTCTTTGTCGAAAAAATTGTGAACAGAGAAATAACCTTCTAGTAGAGTTAACCATTTTTCTAGGGTTTCTGCATCTATCTGTCCTTCAAATGCAGGAATATCAAAATTAACTTGTACCTTGAAAGGAGAGGTGCTTCCAAAGTGTCCACTTGATGAATATGTGCATGTTGCTATCGGTAGGCATTGAAGGATGTGGGAAAAATTCTCCATCATTTCGTCCCTCTGTCGCGTGAGAGCTTGCTCAAGTAACAGACTAATAGGATTGTCTACTTCGTCGTTTTTATTTTCTTTCGCCATTGAGGGTTTCTCAGGTGTGCAAGAGAAATAGTCTTCAAGAGAGACAAGCTCGAGACCCATCTTTCTATACTCATACCTTCTCGGGGACATGCACTGAAAAAGCGATCAAGAACAACCTGCTCTGATACCACTGATCCAGATGATTTTCGGCACGAAATGAGATCAGAGATATAATAAAGAAATGCATAGAGATATCGCAGATATTCAATAATATAACAAAAATGTATCAGAGATGTAACCATAAACACAGATATACAGTAGTACACGATTTCTTTTAATGAAATAAATGTACAGAGACTGTAAAAATACAGAGTGAAAGACTCGCTAGAATGGTGGCAGCTTATCTATGAGAAGAGATGTGACGGTTACTCGCATTTGCAAGGAGATAATTACAATGAGGCTCTGAAGACATTTTTACAATAAACAAGAATTCCAAAAACCCTAGACATCCAAAATCCTAACCCTAGGAGATGAAGCGCCAAAAGTCGTGTGGGCCCCGTTTGGGTAAGTTAGTACATCAACTTCCCGGGGTTGTAACTTTTGCATACGATCTTTGTTTTAGGCGTATGATAGCTCGTTGGAAAGGTATCGTTGAGGAGATTCATTTTGGGGGCTCAGTCATACCTTTAAATTTCATTGAGAACATAAATCTTGAAAAAACTTCATTTGGGCCCTCAAAATGGCTCCAGAAGTTAAAAACTGCTAAAAATAGTAAATTGCCAAATTTGCCAGAAAACTGTTTTGAGCCAGTCGGAAAAGGTGGGTGGCCACTGATATCCACCTGGATCAATCCTCCCTCCTTAGGAAGCAATGGTCTCCATTTCCTTGAGTTCCTTGGGGAGAGGGAAAAGCGTTTGCTGAATCTTCATCTTGGTGAGCTGCTTGCCTTGTTGGAGACGTCGCGCTGCTCAGTTTGTGGAAGTCTGTCACGAACCTATTGAGTCTGAGGCTATTCAACAATTTGGGCTACATGAGAGGATGACATGCAGAAGGAATCTTTGCACTTTGCTGCAACCTTGTCAACCTGCTTCTGTTGGATAGAAGGTGCTTGGGGCGAAGCTGTAGTGGTTGCAGTGTCTTTCTGTTCCCCTTTTGAATAGATTGTGAAGAAGCTGAATTTTACAGTATGAGACACTACCTTGCGACACTTTTTAGGTGGAACAATAGTCATAACTACCTCTGGTATTCTGTAGAGATGACCCCCCGGAGAAACAATGACACTGCAGGGTTGAGACTCATAAACAACATGGCACTTCCACATATATGGTTGGCCCAAGAGAACATCACATACATCTAGTGTGGAAACATCACATAATACCTCATCCTTGAAGGGATGGATGCCATATGACAATCAACATTGCTGGCTGACATGAAGATCTTGAACTTGGCGAAGCCACCCGATGCTGTATGGCTTCGAGTGTGGTGTTGTCGACAATCCCAACTGTTTGACGACCTCTGCTGAGATGAGGTTCTTTTGGCTTCCGCTATCAACAATAAAATGCAGCGGGGTCCCCTTCACCCACATATGTGAATGAAAAAGGTGCTCCCCCTCTTCAGGATCTCTTAGTTCTTCTGGTTGAATTTCCGCGGTCGCGACAATAGAAGTGGGGTCTGCGTCAATGATCTGTTCTTTACCAGTATTTTCAGAATCAGATTCTTAATTAGGGTTCAGATCCTTGTCTTTGATCTCGGCCAGCAATGACTGTTTTGAGCGGCATTCATCAGTGTTGTGCCAGGGTATTTTGTGGAAATTGCACCATTTTCCGGTGTCCTTCTTTGTCTTCCCGTGACCCTTCTTTTCATGTTGCTTGGACTGGTCTTCGGGAGACTATTTGCTATGGCCATATTTGTCATACTTTGGTTGTTGTAGATTTGTAGACCTGAACTCCCATTTATTCTGGTGCGTAGATTCCTGCTTGATTTTAACAACATATCGATAAGCAACACTGAGTGATGAGATGTCCAGAAAATCCATTTCAGTTTGGATGTATCTGTGTAGAGCGCCACGGTATTTTAGAACTAAATGTCGTTCAGAGTCTTTGATACCTAGCTTGGTGCGCAAAGTATGGAAGGTATTTGTGAACTCCGTAACTGCTTGGCCCCTCTCTTGCCGCAGTGTAGTCCATCTCATGTACTAGTCCTCATAGTTGCCAACTTGATAATATTGTTCCTTTACCGCATCCACAAAAAAATCCCAAGTGGGCTTGGCCCCATATATTCCAGACTCCTCCATGGAACTTTGCTCCCAGTAAGTTTCCAACCAATGTTTGACATGAGGGAGATCTTTAAGGAGTATGAAGATGATATTTTCTCTATCGAAAAAATTGTGAATAGAGAAATAACCTTCTAGCAAAGTTAACCATTTTTCTAGGGCTTCTGCATCTATCTGTCCTTCAAATACAAGAATATCAAAATTAACTTGTACCTTGAAAGGCAAGGTGCTTCCAAAGTGGTCACTCGATGAATATGCGCCTGTTGCTATTGGCAGGCGTTGAAGGATGTGGGAAAAATTCTCCATCATTTCATCCCTCTGTCACGTGAGAACTGGCTTAAGCAACATACTGATAGGATCATTTGCTCCGTCGTTTTTATTTTCTTCCACCATTGAGGGTTTCTTGGGTGTGAGAGCGATTTTATTCAAGAGAGACAAGCTCAAGACTCACCTTTTTATAATCATACCTAGTTGGGGACATGCACTGAAAAAACAATCAAGAACAACCTGCTCTGGTACCACTGATCCGAATGATTTTCGGCACGAAATGAGATCAGAGATATAATAAAGAAATGCACAGAGATATCGCAGATATTCAATAATATAATAGAAATGTATCAGATATGCAATCATAAACATAGATATACAATAATACACAATTTATATTAATGAAAGAAATGTACAGAGACTGTAAAAATACAGAGTGAAAGACTCGCTAGAATGGTGGCAATTTATCTCTAAGAAGAGATGTGACAGCTACTCGCATTCGCAAGAAGATGATTACAATGAGGCTTTGAAGGCATTTTTACAATAAACAGGAATTCCCAAAACCCTAGACATCCAAAAACCTAACCCTAGGAGATGAAGCACCAAAAGTCATGTGGGCCCCATTTGGGTATGTTAGTACATCAACTTCCCGGGGTCGTAACTTTTGCATACGATCTCCGTTTTAGGCGTATGATAGCTTGTTGGAAATGTATTGTCAAGGAGATTCATTTTGGGGGCTCAATCATGCCTTCAACTATCATTGAGAACCTTGATCTCGAAAAACCTTCATTTGGGCCCTCAAAATGGCCCCGGAATCAAAGTATCGTTCCAAAAGTCGTACCCGTAGGAATCGTCAGAGTAGAGTAGGGTCTCGCACATGGTAACTGCCATTTAACTGACGTATGACTAACTGGGAGTCTAGAAGAACCTATAAAGACCAAACACCATAATAAATGGCGTTGCGTAATAGTTTTATAATGGAACTATACTCAACTCATTATTCGTTGATGGCTCTAGACGAACGCCACTCGAAGACACCAGTTGGCCTTTTGGCGAGCAAATGACCCAAGCGGTGAAAGCTATGTTATGTGTATGACGAATGGAACCATCTGCGAATCCTAAGTAAACTGAAGACTCTATTGACATCTTCCAACAAAGGAAAACTTGATAAGCAAGCCGATAACACAAAGGAATATATATATATATATATATATATATATACACTAAGATACACTAATATATAGAAGGTCACGCCCAAGCTTGAGGGCTTACACATAATACCTTTTAAGGTAGAGCCCATTTCTGGGCTCATCCAACATATTCCATTCATAATATTCCAATTCATAAGATCCTTTCTCTAAAACACATTGCAGGATATAAGGATCGTGCCACATGGGGTTGAACTTGCTTGCCCCCAACGGTTCTTTGGCTTGGTCATACAGGAGAACCAAGTCACCCTCAACATACTACAGAGGACACACATACCTATCATATTGAACCTTAACACGTCGTTTATTTTCTTCGATAGCCGTAGAGGCCTCTCTACGCCGTTCACTAAGATGCTCTAGGTGCACAAGGCGTTCTTCAAGATCATACATGTTAGGCAGGAGCTCAATTGCTAACTTGAGGGGAGGGATTTCAGATTCAATTGGAAGAATCAACTCCACACCATGTACTAAATGAAAAGGAGAAAATATGATGGAAGTCTTTACCAAGGTTTGATATGCCCAAAGTGTAGGGTAAAGCATCAGATGCTAGTCAGTCTTTCTTTGGATGACAATTTTTTTTTGCCAGATGGTCTTGAGAGATTTATTCACTGCCTCTACTTGTCCATTTTCCTAAGGATAATAAGGGGAAGAATGACTGTGATTAAACCCCAGTTTTGATGCTAACTATTTCATCATTTCATTCTGAAAGTGACTTCCAAGATAAGTGACAATCTCTTTTAGGATTCCAAACCGGGCTATAATTTGGTTGACTACAAAGAATGCTGCAGTCTTACCATCGAATTTAATGGTAGGCATGGCCTCTGCCCATTTAGTGACGTAATCCATGACCACAATGATATGCTGATGCCTCCTAGTCGAATTTGGGTTACAGTCCATAAAATATACCCCCTACTTGGTGAAGGGATTGAAGATGATGACTGGGTGAAGAGGGGATGGATGCGAGCACATGTTTTGAGAGAACACCTGGAAAGGGTGACACTTCTTGACCGCTTCAACTCAATCTTTAAAAATTGACATTTAAAAATAACCAGCTCGCAATATTTTTTGGGCTGTCGCAAGACCAGATAAATGACCACCACAAGCCCCACTCTGAAAATCATTGAGAACCAACTCAGCTTCCTCATGAGTGCATCAACGACGAAAAATATTATCTACTCCTCGACGATACAAATTGTCACCGATGATAAAGTAATTTTTAGCCTGATGACATATATGTCGTCGATCGTTTCTTGATAGATGTTGTGATAGCTTAAAGGTTTGAATATAGATTAGAATGTCTCCATACCAAGGGTTTGAAGATGAGATAAGGAATATATTTTTATCCACGAATGAATCACCATGAAAAATGTCCTCATAAAGTCAAGGGAAGTCTGTTATAAACTTAGCAAAAGCTATTGATTTCTTAGACTTCACTGAAGGAAAATCGAGATCAAATTCTTGCAAAATAAAAATCCACTTATTGTATTCCCCCCCTATGATATGCCTAGTGAGGACATATTGCAATGCATTGATTTCCGCAACTACGGTAGTTTTGCAAAGAAATATATAATGCCATAATATTTGAACTGCATGTACGACGACCAAGGATAGTTTTTCTACATGAGAGTATTTAAGTTCAGGACCGACTAAGTTTCGATTGAGATAGTAGACAATGTGCTCATGGAGCTCCTGATCCTCCTGAACTAGAACCATACCAACCATCCCTTCAGACGCGATGACATAAAGCAAATAGTCTCTACTGTAGTATGGAGGCTTCAATAGAGGTGCCGATACCAAATCTTTCCTAAGAGCATCGAAGGATTCCTGGGTGTTCGACAACACAAGTATTGCAACATAGGACGAACACCTTCAGTAACCACTCACACAACTAGATCAAAGATCAAAACACCGATGTTTTGACGTGGTAAAACCCCTATGGGGAAGATTCACGACCCCAGCTAACACGACCACTTGGAGCAGTTTATTAATGCAAAAGAAAAAGATTATAGAGGGATTTTACAAGAGAGTTTCTCATAATCGATCATCGACAAATGATCCTCCATGCTCTTTATATAGAGATCATGGACCAATCAGGTGTTAAGCCACATATTAATGGCCATTAAGATCGAGGAGAATATGAACCATCAGAACACTCTATGTCGGGAACATATCGTGACCGTCATATTTCCTAACTACAAATGCATACTAATGCATACTAAAGAAACACACTAAGAAACACACTTTTACCTAATGTCACATTAGACCAAGTAGATCTTAACTAACTCCTAAGTGTCTAAATATCCTAATATCCCCCCTTAAGAACAACTTGGGATATGATTGAAGGATTTACAATAGTGAAACAATAGGAGAAGAAAGGAGGCATTAGAGCCTATCCTGCCTTAATGAAAAATTTCTGGACTCCTAACATAGAGCGAAGTTTGGAAAACTTCTCTTCTGTAAGAGACTTTGTGAAAATTTCTGCAACTTGATCTTCTGTAGGGAAAAAGAGCACTTCAATAACTTGATCATGAATGAGCTTTCTGATGAAGTGCATGTGTAGCTCAATGTGCCTTCTGTGCTGATGTTGAACTAGGTCTTTGACGAGCTTGATGGCACTCTGATTGTCGCACCAAAGGTTAGTCAGTTGCTGCTGCTCGAATCCAAACTCTGAAAGGATCTGTCGAAGCCACAAGGCTTCCCGACTTGCATTTACCGCTACTCGGTACTTTTCTTCTACTGAAGAAAGTGCAATAGCCTGTTGTTTCTTATAGGCCCAAGTGACAGTTCCTGAACCATGGCTGAAAACATAACCTACAATAGACTTTTGATCATCAGGGCCGCTGACCCAATCTAAATTAGTGAAACCAACCAATAAAGGAGTCCCCCCTGAACTGTAATGTATCCTGAACTGAAATGTACCACAAACATAGTGAAGTATCCTCTTAGCTGCTTTCCAATGGCTTTCATGGGGCGTTTTCATATACCGGGCAACAAGACCAATAAAAAAGGAAAGATCAGGACGAGTATGAGTAAAGTATAAGAGGCTACCAACTAACTGACGGTACAGGGCGGCATCAACTTCAGGAGAAGTACAGGTGGTAGTAATCTTGACTCCAGACAGGAAGGGAGAAGGGGTTGGTTTAGAATCATCCATGTGAAAGTGATGAAGAAGGCTACAAGCATAGTTAGAATGGGAAAGAAAAAATCCTTCATTGGTTTGCAAAACTTGGAGGCCAAGGAAATAGTGCAAAAATACTAAGTCTTTCATTTCAAATTTCTTCTTAAGGTTGGTTTTCACATGGTTTAAAAGTTTTGAGTCACTACCAATAAGGATAAGGTCATCGACATAAAGGAAAAGAATTATGAGATGAATTCCTACTTTCTTGGTATAGACATTAGGATTAGAATTAAATATAGAGAATCCAATGTCAATAATAAAGCTATCCATTTTGGCATACCAAGCTCCTTGAGCTTGCTGAAGACCATAGAGAGATTTCTTAAGGCGAAAAATAAGGCTAGAGTCATTTTGGACATAGCCAGGAGGTTGTTCCATGTAGATTTCTTCTTGCAAATCTCCATGCAAGAAGGCAAATTTAACATCCATCTGATGGAGCTCCCATTTATGTGAGGCAACAAGGGCAAGAACAAGGTGAATGGAATTCATTTTGGCTACAGGGGCAAGGGTTTCATTATAGTCAATTCCTTCAACTTGGGAAAATACTTTGGAAACTAACCGAGCCTTGTGTCTTTCAACACTTCCATTTGATGCATACTTAGTTCTGTAGACCCATTTACATCTAACAAGTTTTCTTCCTTTTGGAAGAGGTACAAGATACCAAGTATCGTTTTCCATTAAAGAACGATACTCTTCATTCATTGTTGTATCCCAATCTAGATGACCCAAAGATTCTGCAAATGTCTCTGGATCACGATTATCTCAAACTTTAGCCAAAAGAGAAGAGACTCGCTAGAACTATGAATGTGTTCGACGCTGATATGAAGGATCACCGATAAGACCACCAACTGCTTCTCGTGTTGAATGAACCCATCTAGGAAGCGATGGAACTGGTGCTAGTTTAGGTTCAAAGGAATAATCTGGAGGAAGGTGAGCAAGCAGAGGTGGATTTTCATTCTCACTGTCATCATCTGAAGAAGAAATCAGAATAGGAACAGAAAAAGGCACAAATGCTGAATATGTCTCACAGATCGAAGAGGGCACAATCGCCGAATTAGGCTTGAAGGACAAGATATTTTCATCAAATTTAACATATCTTCTAATAATAATTTCATTACAATGTGGTTGAAGAAGTCTATAACCTTTGACATCTTCAGAATAACCAAAAAACATACAATTCTCACTTTTAGGCTGCAATGCTTTCCTTTTCTCACCCGGAATGTGAGCCCATGCTATACTACCAAATACACATAAGTGATTTCCATCTAGTTTAATTTTAGTCCAAGCTTCTTCCAGTGTTATATTTTTAAGAGCTTTTGTGGGAGTGCGATTGACTATGTAATTTTCACAGTTGATTGCTTCCGCCCAATACTTTAGACTTAATCCCTTAGATTGGATCATACAATTAGCCATTTCTTTTAATGTGCGGTTCTTTCTCTCATCAACACCATTTTGTTGTGGTGTATATGGAACAATGTGTTGCATTTGGATTCCTTGTGTAGTGCAATAACTTGTAAAATTATTGTTCACATATTCGTCTCCATTATATGTTCTTAACTTTTGAATTTGATGTCGAGATTGATTTTCTACAAGGGCCTTGTAGGCGAAAAAATTGTCAAAAACTTTTCTCTTAAGTTTTAAGAAGTAAACCCAAGTACGTTTGGAAAAATCATCAATGAAAGTTTAGAAATACTTGCACCCAGAAAAGAAGGAGAATAAAGTGGACCACACAAATCACTGTGAACAAGATGCAAAGGGCCTGAGGTGTGCCAAGAGGCACGTTTGTCAAAACTTCCCCGATGATGTTTGCCGAGAACACAACCAACACAAACACCATCTCTGCATGAAACATGCGGAAGAATGGTCACCATCTGTTGATTACACAGTTGTTGCAATGAGCGATAGTTTAGATGACCAAACCGCTCATGCCAAAGTTTGCTCAAGTCATCGCTATGAGCAACACAAACTGATGAAAAAGATGATTACTCAAAGTTTTCAAACTTGTACAACCTGGTAATATCATCAACAATTCCAGTTGCAAGAACATGCTTAGGATATTTTAGATCCTTGATTACAACTTGGTGAGGTGAAAACTCTATGGTTTTACCTTCACCTGAACAAGTGATTTGATATACTGATAGAAGGTTGCAAGAAAGACTTGGAACACAAAATAAATCATTGAAATGACCATTATCTACTTGAACTGTTCCAGATCCTACAACACTAAGAGATCTATCATCACCAACAAACATTTTCTTGGTGTTACATTCATTTAGAGCATAAAATATGTCTTTATCCTTAGCCATATGATAATATGCTCTAGAATCAATAAACCACTCATCAGAAGAAGAAGTAGAAGTTGTATTGAAGGAGAAACGAGAAGCAGAAAGTGCATGTTCATGAGAGGAAGAAGAATAAGTAGAATCAATACTGATGCTGTGCTTCTTCATTGCTGCTTCTAAAGCTGCCATCTTCTTGAAACATTTGGACTCATCATGACCATCATTATCACAAAAGTTGCAATGTCTGTCAGTCTTCTTATTTTTATATTTTGCTCCTTTGTCACCATTAAGAGCTGAAGCTGTCTGAGTGGGTTTGAGACCCTTATGTTGCAGCGAGGATGTTTCTTCTTGGGATACTTGGGTTTATCTTTTTGTTGGGCAACTGAGGCTTTGTTGGAGGTACCTGCGATGCTGATCACTCCAAGTTGTACAAGCTTATATTCCTCTCTAATCAAAGAAAAACAAAAGGAATCAAGAGTTGGTTTTTGATAAGATTTCCCTAGAGCCTCTCCCATGGCATAAAAGGTAGATACAAACACAGAATATGCACTACCTAGCTTAGAAAGAATAAGGTAGATGCAATGCTCTTCCTCCATTTTTATCTCACATTCTTCACATAAAATTCTGAGTGTTTTAAACTTAGATAGATAGTCTCCAAGGCAAGAATAATCACTTGGACTTAAGGTCAGTACTTGATTTTCTAACCGTTGTGCTCAAATAATATTGAGTTTACCAAACACAGATTCAATCTTTTCCCAAGCTTCATCGAGGTCATCAATTTCTTTAAGGTGGAACCTTAAATCATGAGAGATGGACATTCCGATTAGTCCACGTGCTTCATCACTCCTATTAGCCCATTTGAATTTCTTATCATCATTAGTGGGTGATTTTTACTTTCCCAAGGTAATCCGGTACACGCCTTTACTTAATAACTCTTCTATATGAGATTTCCATTGGAAGTAGTTGGTGCTAGAAAACAAAATATTACTGGAAGAAGGCATATTAAATATGTGGATAATATGGATTTAAAAACTGAAACTAATGATCTGGATGGAAAGATCTCTAAAAATTATGCAGTTTAAAAAAAAAACAGCACTAAAAACAGACTTCAGATGTGAAAGTTATGTCCTTTTTAAAAACGACATAACCAGTAACCAAAGGACCACATGGTGGTGTAAGTTGCTTTAAGAAGTGAACCACTTTTATAAAGAGAAGTGGGTATCATTTTTACAATGAAGTTACTTTATAAAATAAAAGCTGCATGCAAAATAAATATCTCTAAAATAAAATATTAAAGCTACTTATAGTGATTCACTTTTATACTTGAAGTGAAATACACTTCACAATTTGAGCATGAATTTTTTCAAAAAAAGTAACAAAAGAGAGATTTGAACTCAAGACCTCTTACTTAATAAGGCAACTTTTAACCAAATGGTCTAGCAAAACATATTGTATTGTTTAGAAAGATGATTGGGGTTGTTTTTGTTGTTGTTGACGGCCTAGGAGAGCATGCTAAAAAAACTATTTCCACACAAGAAAAAAATTTCTCTTCTCGATGACAAGAAGGGTTAGATCTCAATTAACTTACCAGGAAGATGCACCTTTTCCTATCTATTTTTGATTTTCTGAGACCGCACAGGGCGTGGAGCAAAGAACATATGCAGATCTAAAAGATTAGCAACCCAAAAATAAATAATATAAAACCGAAATAAAACCAAAATAATACTCTGCAAAAATTTAAAAAGTGCGTATTCAGGCTTTATACCTCCAGATCTGACTGAAATGGCCGTATCTTGAGAAAACAAAAACCTTTTTGAGTGAGACAAAAGTGTTCCTAACTGAAATGAGTGCTTCAGATGCAATGGAATAGTCTTCTTAGCCCAAAAATGTACGAAAATGACAGAAAATGGAGATGAGGAAACTTGGCTTCACGATCTCGATCTACAACAAGAGCGGGTCTTCAAACAGGCTCTGATACCATGTTTGACAAACCATGTATTCCAATAGAGGAAGAAAACCTTCAATAAACACTCACACAACCATATAAAATATTAACACACCGATGTTTTGACATGGTAAAACCCCTACGGGGAAACATCCACGACCCCAGGCAACGCGACCACTTGGAGCAGTTTATTAATGCAAAAGAAAAAGATTACAGAGAGATTTTACAACAGAGTTTCTCACAATCGATCATCGACAAGTGACCCTCCATGATATTTAAATATAGATCATGGACCAATCGGGTATTAAGCCATGGATCAATGGCCGTTAAGATCGAGGAGACATATCATGACCGTCATATTTCCTAACTACAAATGCATACTAATGCATACTAAAGAAACACACTTTTACCTAACGACACATTAGACCAAGTAGATGTTAACTAACTTCTAAGTGTCTAAATATCCTAACACTGGGCTTGCTCATCCCATATAAACGTAGTATCCTTCTTCAAAAGATGCATGAAACCCTTAGTTAAATTGGCATAGTTCACTATGAACCAACACAAGAAGTTAGCCTTCCCCTGTAAACCTTGAAGTTGTCGAATGTTGCGTGGGGGAGGAAATCTAATTATTGCCTCAATCTTCATAGGATATACCATGATCTCATGCTTAGATACTAAGAATCCCAAAAGACAGCCATACCTAACACATAAGATGCACTTGTGAGGGTTCAAACGGATGCGAAAATAACGACGTCTCTCAAATACTAATCAAAGGTGATTAGAGTGATCTACTCTTTTGTGAGAGTGAGCAGCGAGATAGTCGAGGTAAGATTCGACAATATGCTTGAGATTGTGAAAAGAAAAGGTCATGGCGCGTTGGAAGGTTGCTCCAACGTTTTTAAGGCTGAAAGACATTTTACAGTATGCAAAAGTACCCCAAGGACAAATAAACACCAACTTATGTTGATCCTCGGGTTTGATTTGAATTTCATTATACCCTGAAAATCCATCCATAAAAGAAAAGACTTCACTTCCTGCACACTCATCAAGAATCTGGTCAATGAAAGGAGTTAAGAAGTTATCTTTAGGACAAGCCTTGTTCAAGTCTCAAAAATCCATACATACACATATGGTTCCTTATTTTTTATTCACAAGAATGAGGTTAGACACCCATTCAGTCAAGAGAGCTAGGTAGATGAAACCAACATTAAGTAACTTCTCTACCTCTTCCTTAATAACTGGGGCCTTCCTAGGATTAACAACTCTAAGACATATTCGAACAGGTCTAGCATCCGAATAAGTTTTGATCTCATGTTCAACAATGTAGGGGTTGATCCCTGACATCTCTTCATACAAATCTTGCAAGGAAACTTCACCTTCCTTTTTTCATCCTTGGCCCCTCAACATTCTTATCCAACTTTTTGTTTTTTTCCCCATCACCTGTTACGAGGAAAATCTCTCTATGGCATGGGGTAAATCACAACAGACGAAATTACATGCATAAATCAACTCTAATCTCAAGTATGCTATATAAATGAAATACTAACAAGACAAGGTCAAGATCCTACCTCGCCCGGACGTTTGATGAAGACCACTGTTGAACACACAACTCAAAGATTTATACATGCAACTTTTGCTCAACAACTAAGACACGCAGGAATATGGTGATAGATGATGTTAGCATATATATTAGCACAATCCATTAACATTCATGAAAATATGCCCATGGAATAATAATTCAAATATTTTCAGGATATCAATTGGACGAGAAAAGAGTATTTCTATTAAAATAATCAAGAGAAGTATATATGTGACAAGCTTTTGTACCGGTACATATCAAAATCTAGAAACTAAGTCCCTCCAGCTGGGCCTCCACCACTTCAATCCTCCATCAAAGGCAAGCTCATATAAAGGAGATAATGAGGTTCTCCATCACAAAGAAGGAAGATCTTGGGGGCTGAACAATGGGTTCATACTTTCAAGGATAAAGGGATGTAGACTCAATATGAAGTGAAATTTCTCCAGAGTGTCTTTGCTCTCAAAGTTGAATTCTCTTTCCCAAGGCTTGGATATGGCTCAATTTATAGTATTCAAATGGAATTGAAGGGTTGAGTTAGAGAGTTTCCAGTATATGGAAGGTCAAGGATCATGGATCCCATGACATGGCATAGAAACCCGACATAATTTTTAATTTTGAGCACCAAACCCAATCTACGCAGGCTGTAGTGGATAAACCTGCGTATACACTTGTTGTCTAACTAAAAGGGCACGTATATGTGGAAAATGTGCTTTTTTAGATTTGGAAAGTACAAAATTGGACTTCAAGTCTGCATAGGGAAATGGAAAGGCCATCCAAGCAAGTTGCATGAGGTGAGGCAAAATTTGTTGTAACACCACCTTTCTTACCCTTACCTTTTTTCTTCTCTCGGGGTTGTTGAGGACCCTTTGAAGTTTTAGTCTGCACAGAATGTACGTTGGAATATTGGGTGGCAGGGGTGGTTAAGCCAGAGGCTGGACCAACTGCAGGTTGCTAAATAACAAGTTTTTGCATCTGGCTAGCGGCTAGGTCTACGACTTTTGTTTGAGCAGAACCCACTATACCATTGGCATGTGGGCTAGACTTTGGCTTTACCAAGTCGAGAGTAGATTACAACGTGTTTGGCATAGTATCATAGAGCATGCCTGACTGAGAGTATATGTTCTCTAACTACTGCATCCGAAAGATTGTATGTTCCTCTAAAAACAGTCCTGAAGTTACAATGTCTTTCGAAATATAGGGGAGTAGAGATTTCAGGAACCATTCAAGAAGGAAATCTGGTGGAACCGTAGCCTTAATCAAGCTCTTCCTTCTCCTCCATTCCCAAATGTGATTGAAAATGTGCGTGGTGTTATCTTGCTCAAAATTAGCCAACAATTCTGTCCCGGCATTGTACTAGACAGAGATTTGGAAATGGTTTAGGAAAACCATGGCTAAATCATCGAAAGTTGAGTACCTCCCCCTCTCAATTTCAATATACAACTTGGCAGTGCCTCCAGTGAGAGTACATTGGAACAAACAAAATCGAATCGAATCGTCATTAAGCGAGTTTGAAGAACACTACAAGTGGAAAGTCATCACGTGGTCCTATGGATCCTCACCACTTTTCCCTTCAAACTTAGGTATGTATGAAGGTAGTTTGTTTGGGACCGCAGTCTAGATAGGATCATAATAAATGGGATCATTCATCAACTTGGATAAGTCTGGAAAATGTAGCGTTTCCAGGAATGGTAACCTAGGTTGTGTCAATGACTGATGAGAGGCCTGAAAAGAAGGTAATGGGTTGTAACTGGCACCAGGTTTCCAAAAATAGTTTTTTATTGAGCCAGATCTTGGATTAAAACCTTGTGGCCTTTGGTTGAATGGAGGAAATCCTATGCCCATATGGTTCACAAGAGGAAAACCAGGTTTTCCTCTAGCAGACCCCCCATGGAAAGGAAAAAATCCTGGCATGGGGGTAGACTGACTGGGAAAGGGGTTTCCCCATTGTAACATTCCTTGAGAGGGGTACTCCCTAATGGCGCCCCTAGTGAAGATAAAATTTCTTTCCAGGGGACGAATTGACCTTTTAAGGGGTTTCCTCCTGCCGACACTGCAAATGATATGAAAGGGTTACTCTTGAACCCACCGTAAAGTGTGAAGGAGATTGATGTAGATGACATACTAGTGGATTGGGATCCACTACCCATAGAGGTTCCCTAACCCCATGCAGGGTTAGGAACGGAAAATGGGACAGGTTTGCTTCTCATGAATGGAGATGATGGAGGAATGTGACCTCCACCCCAAGAAATGACTTGGGAAGGAGTTGGAGTGCTCCTCGCACCAATATTCAAAGATTGGGATGTTGGATAAGAACTAACCAACTCATTAAGTGCGTTGATTGACGACATTCCATACAATAAAGCATTTGTTGTTGATGAAAACAATGCAGCTGCACTCAAAACTAGAGTGGGACCAACAACTGGTGAGGCAATGTTGCAGGTTGTCACGACAATGGTGGACTGAAGCACATTTTTCGTTTGAACTAACATACCAGGATGAAATATCCCCCCAGTATCTATCGCCGAGGTGGGAGTTGTAGGGGCTCCTGACTGTTATCTCTGAAATTTCGTCTGCAACATTGCACACAAATGGTTACATAAATACAACAATGCCAAACATGGATCAGTTCACTTGCATCACCAAAATTCATTTCAAAATGCAAAAAACTATACAATTGGGCAAAAATTGACATGCAAAAACTCACTAAAGGAAGCGTGCACACATTGCGCAGGCCAACGAAGCTCGCAGAGCGCATAATGCACCATATTCATGACTGTGTATGAGAAAAGTCATGCACTCCTATGAACGATACATTTATGGTTCTTGTCGCCCCCCCAACCACTTATGGACGAGCTCCAATCTTGATTTGACCTTCAAATCTGAGTGAAATACGAATGGGGGGCTGGTCAAGGACCAAAGGGACCCTTGTTCACATTAAGAACCAGTTGAGTTTTGCCTTGAAGAAATGAATAAATGGAGGCCATGGGTGCACTAAGAAATTATGATATTCATAGTATTGTTATGCTGCCTCAATCCTCCCTTGAGAATCCTCTTTTCTCCTTAGAGTATTCAAGCACCATTGCAATAGGCCATTCCACTCATCTCTTGAGGGAATAGACATTGATTTCTTCATCATTTGCCATTTTTCTACCATTGTAAGAAGAGATCTCCATTAGGGAACTCAAGATCCCTCCCAAGGAGGAAGAGGGGACCCATAAGTACTCATTTTTCTCTATGGTGTTTTTCCAACTAATATAGTTATCCATTGGTGGCATAATCTTGGTCATTGGTTGATTTCTTTTGGTTCTAAGTTTCTTATGCATTCTAGTTTTTATTTCCTTAGTTGTTTTAGTTTGTTTACTTGTTTATTTCATGTGTTTGTCTTGTTTAATCCACTCACTAACCTCTGTCTTGTCTAGCATGCCCAACTAGGAATGCAAGTTCCATTGTTTTGCTCAGCCAAGTGACGAAACGAGCACAACAGATTGGTAACCATACTGGGGAAAGGTATCAATTTCTACCCTATTTGGGCTTAGAGAGCACTTATTTTTAATCCATTTGTCTTGCAGGTACCAAAACCGACCCAACCTTACTTGTCAACAACAATATTTTGAGCTGGAGGAGGGGAATTTCACTCAAAATCCCCCCGACGCATATCAGAAGCTGCGCGGGTATTCCAGCCCACATACGCGCACTCAGTGCACAGTGCACACAAAAGGATTCTTTTCTCTGTGCATTTTGTGCACCGTGCGCCCACTGCACCTCTGTTAGAATTGTAACCCGCACACGTTTCCATACTTTCAAAATTGTAAGGGTTTTTGTGATGATTTGAAGGCCTCGAGCCTTCAAATTCTTGCTTTCATACAATTTGTAATGCCCATGCACTCCACTTAGACTCCTTTCCAATATGAAAGGTTAGATAAACATAAGCACTTAGGGGGTAAAATGAACCAAATATTCTCCTCTTTTTCTTTGGTTGCCACATGGATGGCTTGTTTGGTTTGTAAAATTTAAGTTGAGATTATTGCTATCACAAATAAAACACTTACATTGGGACCAAAAATTAACTTTGATCATTGAGTATGCTCTTCTCTCGTACCATAGAGCGATCTTGAGAATAAAAAAGGTGGTTAAGAGGACATTTCATCTCCCTTAACAAAAATCTTTAGGAGAGGACAAAGCCCCCCTAGGGATCCTCTTAGTTTCATTTTGAGATCATCTAAAAGTTGTAAGGGCACATACATGCCCACACGTTGCAAACTTAGGATAGTTTTCTGAAATTGATTTCTTAGTTTACATCACTAGGGAAGTTTAAAGATCAAAGTAACGGGCCCATACATGCCCACATTCTTGCAATATATGATAGTTTTTCAAGATTTCTTAGTCTAAACAACATTAGGGAGTTTAAAGAATTGGAAAGGACCCATATGTCCAGATGCTAGTTCTTTAGGGATTTTAAAATTCTGCAAGGTTGTACCAATGACACCTAGTAAGCTAGGTAACAAATATTTGTAAGGACCACAGGAAGTCCACATGTTGCAAATTCACACCTAACTTATTAAAACTTGACACATTTTTTCACTTGCTCACACACAGAGTCAGTCGTCACTCATATAATTTTCATCTTGAATTGTGGAGGTTCAAGTAGGTTTTCTCCAAAGGAATTTCGAAACGTCCCACTATTTCTTGAGAAATTATCCACACCCACTTAATTCAAACGAGATTGGTTCACACCCCCAATCTCTCAGCCCACCACATCTAAATTTTTTCTAAAAACTCACTAAGTTTTCCTCCACAAGAGGTGCCAAAATAATTTTTTAGTCTAGGTAGGATCTCGGGGGTAGGAATCCAAATAACCCCCTGTTATCTGGTTCTCACATCTTCAAACGTTAGAAGTTGATAAATAGGGAACTTTAAAAAATCCTCCAAGTCAAGTGTTCCTACACCATAAGGTAGGGAGATACCCGTGAAGGGTTGAAGGCCGAGGTCCGGTTGTTCTATGTGTCCCCCCTTGAGTCACCCAACTCTTGGAAGGTATCCAGCCCGTGACCCATTTTTGAGGCTGAAAATCTAAATGACGCACTTTGACCGAGGTACCTAGTGACCAAATTTAGGACATCTACCCAGGTGGAAATTGTGGGATGCAATTTCACCTTGATCAGATTTTGTGTGGCTATTGGAAAATATTGCCAGCTCTTTCGGGATATGCACCCTATACCCCTCATTATAACTGATTATTTCAACCTTCACTAGTTCCTCTTCTGGTGGCTTCAGACCCCACTGTTGAGTGCTCTTGGAAGTTCTGGTGCTATTTGAGAGGAAGGACACTACGTCTTTTAGGACACGAGCATTTGCTTTTATTTGGTCCCCCACATGGACAAAATCCACCTATCCACATGTTTTCTTAGTTACAATTGATTTATGTATGATGCTCATTTGATTACATGCAATTGTGAGTTGTATTATCGTATAAAGGTTCAAATTATACAAAGCTATTGTTTATTTATTTTTGCTCTCATCACCATTTTCAAACATTCACTTTGCTAGATGGACGCCATAGGGGACCCACATAATCCTTGTCATTCCAGACGCTTGCAAAATCTCCCTCCTGTTCTAGGGGTAGTTCCTAGTCTTTCCAACTCACCGGATCAACCATCTCACGCCCCCGTGAGTGATACTATTTTGGGATCAAAACTACTTGGTTCCACTTTACTTGGGTCCAATTCCCAAGGAAATCCATCCACTAGCTCTTCTTCATAAGGAGGCAGAGGGAAAACTTCTTCTCAAGGGAGAAGTACATCCCCACCAAACCCCTTTCACGGGTCAAGTCCACTATCTTCTCACACAATGGCTGGAACTAATCCTCCAACAAATCCCCCTATGCCATACTTGGCATCTCTTAACATTCCTGATCTCACCAAACTCACAAATAATCCCATTTTACATGATTCCACATGGCCCAATATGCCTACCAAACTACCTTCAGATATTCCAAAATTTGAAGGAAAATCGGGGGAGGACCCCGCCAACCATGTTATGACCTTCCACTTATGGTGTTATTTAAACAAAATCATGGATGATTCCATCCATTTAAGGTTATTTCAAAGAACCCTCACTGGTCCATCAACCAAATGGTATGTGGACGAAAAAGCAGGGTCCCATGTGACTTTTGAATCCTTGGCCAAATCCTTTTTGGCCTTCTTTCAACTACCAGTTCTCCATGACACTGGTTTAAAACTTCTCTCAGAGTGAAAACAAACCTCCATTATTCACATTGCCGACCACATCCATGAATGCCATCGATGACGTAGTTTATGTAAAGCAGAAACCTCCAAAGAACAATGTCTCGATTGGTTTTTGAAATCACTCGTCTCTAAACTTGCCAAAGATGTGGTATCCACCTTCCCCCAATCTGAAGAGGAAGCCATCAACAAGGCTCAACAATTTGGCCTCATTTATGCTCAATCATGTTACTTATACACAATATTACCTGATGCAGTCAGACCCATACCATTTGGCGAGGAAAAACTTGGAATGTCTCACACTGTGGATGGGATGATCGATACCACAACACACCACAACTCATACACCCAACCACCACCTATTTACGGTGTACCTCAATATCCACCACCATACATAGGGCCATATTATTACCCTCCTCCAATTTACCAACAACCATACCCGGTGACGCCCCCTCCACCAATAGGGGGACCCCCACCAACACCCATGATGCGCCTGACTTCCCAACCAACTTCAAGGTCACCTTCTACCTCAACACATAATCTAGGCACTAGTGAAAGTGATTCACCTTCCTACACACCCTATGGATCGTTGCCACAAAAAAATCTGTACTTTCCATTTCCTAGTCCACCACAACTAGTTTCTCCTCCACTTGGACAACCACATGCTGGCATTAACTTTGTTCATCCCTCTCCCATTCAACAAATTCATACTTTTGAACAGTTGAATAGTGAAAATCCAGCCCATCAGTCGAATAATGCCAAGAAGAAAGAAATAAATCGAAACAATAATAACCCGGGACCAGGTGGAAATAACCCCCAACAAAACCAACCTGTTAGGGGCAACCAGAATCAAGATAACCATAACCCCCAAGGGGACAATAACAAAAAACGCCAAGGGAGGAACAACAACAAAAACCTCCAGATAAACTTCCCTTGCACTCTTTGTGGTGAGCATGGACATTATACTTACAATTGCCCCCAAATTACCGACTTTAAATGAATGAAAGAATCCATGAACACACCACGTCCCTCAATGCTGCTTGCTCCTCAACATGCCCCACGATAGAATTGCAACAACCACCCCCGACTGTGTTGCAAAACCCTATTCCACAAAAATGTGTGATGGATAACCAACAAGAGGTACACCCTTCCCCACCACAAATGGGGCCGTATCCAAATCCAAGGCCCATACACCCTGGAAATCCAACTGATCACAATATCCTCCTCACCAACGAAGAAGAAATTCTTTTATAAACACACGATAGTCAATACAACACCCCACCTGAATCTACTCCAATCACCTTGGAAATTGTTCCCACTCCAACAGGACAACCTTTGATGATTCCACGCCCTAACATGGAACCAAACATTCACATACCCCACGTTCCATTACAACGAAATGTACATAACCCTCATGCTAGGGCCGCCCATAATTACAGCCTAGTCAATGATTTATCTCAAACTTCTGCAGCCATGTATGTATTGGAGGTCCTCCAAAATTTTCCAACTCAGCGGAAATCCTTACTTTCCGCCTTAGGGGTAGTCAACCCAGCTGATACTAGAATAATCACATTTGATCTAGATAGCAGAGAACCACACCTCCCCGCTTTGGTAGCTTTCCAAATACCAGTAAAGATTCAGAACATCACAGTTCATCGCTGTATCATCGATGAAGGTGCATCCACATGCATCATGTCCAAAACTGTATGGAAGAAAGTTGGCTCCTCTGAGATCGTACCATCCATCATCACCTTGCGAGCCTATGATGGTCGACCATCAGCCCTTGAAGGGCTCTTCCAAAATGTCCCCGTCGAACTCGGGGAAAAAACCATACTCATAGACATTAAATTTATCGATGCCCCACTTGATTACAATATCTTGTTCGGATGTAGCTACATGTACGCTATGAAGGTGGTGGCCTCTTCTGTGTTTCAAACGATGATATTCCCCCACAATGGAAGAATTTTCACCATTGACCAAATCACCCATTACAAGCCTAACCACTCAACCAACATCGATAAAATTCTCCTTCTTGTCTGCACTAGCTAAGATTCTTATTCACTCATTGAAATGGGTCCTGGAATTTTCAAAGACCCATCTCTGCAGAGGGCATATCATGGAATACCACCCCCACTACCCCCTTCAGCACAAGTGTGTGTCATATATTCTAAAGGAACATATAACAAAGACACTATTCCTCCCACATAAGCCTCTCCTCACCCTAACGTTCCACCAGTTGAAGAACCATTACCTCAAGAATCCCTTGAGAAACCTACTACACCACTTACCCCTGANCCAGGGAAAAATCCTAGTTTGGGAGACAATCCCTCAAGCCATTACTCAAATTCCCTTCTTCTACCCCCCACTGGGAGTTCAAGAATTTTAGGTAGCTACAATGCTTACCCTTACCAACATGGTACTGTCTATCCCGGTATGGTATCTTCAGCCACCCACGATGGTTCCTCAATCAACTCTCTCTCCTCATTCAGAGGAAATACCGATGCAGATTCCAGTCCAAGGTCCGACTGCACCATCTACACCCCCAACCGTTAACACCACTGCTAATGCTAGGGGTAGATGGAAGAAGAAAGAGCCCATGACTCCACTCCCTCCCCGAGTTCAACTTTCTTGCGCACTATGAGAAAAAGAGGGACACCCCACCAATAAATGTCCCACTCTTCCTGAATTACGCAATCTGATCCAACTCCCTTGAGCAACCACATTTCCCATCGCTTCACCAAGCACATCTAGTACTACTACAACGTCCCCCACTACAGGTAGTAAAGGGATGCAAACCAAAGCACATCTAGTACATCACTTCAAACCAAAGCACATCTAGTACATCACTGAAAACCAAAGCACATCTAGTACTACTACAACATCCCCCACTACACTCATCACTACCCAACTCTACCTTAGTTTCTCCAGATGCTAGACGCAGTACGCCAAACCTTTCAGGAAGAGCCCTCTCCACTCCCCCCTACTGGTGCTCACATCACTGAGATTTGTTATATCTCTTCCTTAGTCTCCAGACGGATGAGATGCCCTTGCGCTCTCTGTGACTCATTGGTTCACTTTACGTACCGATGTCCTCTGATTATTGCATATTGATGATGTCGTTCAAACCCTGTTCAATCATAGACGATCACCTCACCACTGGTACTGCAACCTTTTGTTGGCCCTTGACCAAGTTTTGGAGATCCTTGGTCAGGGTTGACCTATTTTGGGACTTTGACAGACTGTCGAAGGCAGAGCGTAAGTCGAAGTGGAGATCACGTGATCTCAACCCCTTTTTATGGAATTTTTGGGTTTTGGGCTTATGTAACGAGTATGGGATGTCGGACCATGGGTTTACCCATGTTTAGGCCCTTTTGTAATGTATAAATAGAAATATAGGCGATGTAAGTAGGTGCACAAGTTGGTATATGTGATGCTAAGTGCAAAAGGGCAAGTGAAGGCCAATGTGCTAAGTGCAAGTGATAATTGTAATATCTTTATGCATACTATGTGAGACTTTCAAGGCTATGTGCATGTAACTGTAAGAGACTGTGTAAGGGATTTGTGCTATAACCTAGTTCGGGGAAGGAGGATTTGGCGAGGTGTGCGCAGATATCCCGTCCTCTGCAGAGTAGGATTTTGATGCTATGTGCCTATAAGAAGCTTGACAAGAAGATAATAAAGAAGAGAAGAGTTGGTGGACGTAGCCCCAGGCTGGAGGTGAACCATGTATATCCTGTGTTATGGTTTCTTTGTGCATTTTGATGATTGCTTTGTGCCTTTAATGTGATTTATGTTTAGTGCTGTTATCTTTATGAATGTTATAAGCATTTGATATAATAGCTTAGTGCTCAGTGATGTGAATGAATGCTATATCTGATCTATTTCTTTATGCTAAGTGCTTGAATGTATTGAATCTGGTTGAATACCATGCTGCGCTGTAATTAGGGTGCGTTGCGCTGTAAATAGGGTTTATTTGCGCTGTGAACAAAGGTTAAGTACTAATGGATGACAACTGCTCAGTGCTTTGTTAGAGTACTGTAATCACAGATCTGTGTCCTAGCTAAGGTTGCAGACACTGGAGTCCTGCAACCACCCCTGCCTCTACCTCGGGTGAGACTCCATCTGCTTCGCACCTATTGCTGAAAGGGTTGGTAGTTAGGGTTTTGTTGGTGCGCTGTTGAAGCGTTGAAACCCGGGTCTGTCCCTGTGCCAAAAAATGGTTCCGTTGCCGGGACCTGAAACTGTGATTGCTGGGAACTGAGGAAAAGAAAGAAAGCTCTATGCGTAGATCTGTTGCTTTAGTGCACAGTATTCTACTTGACTTGTGAAGCTCTGTGCTAAGAAAAGAAGCCCGATCTGAAGAAAAGAGTTAATATCTGAAAGCTTTGTGCCCTGATAAAGGTAAAGTGATTTTTTTTTGATTAAAGAGGTAAGATTTGAAAGCTTTGTACTCTGTTAAAAGTAAGATAAGTGGAATTTTTTGCTTCAGTAGTATGGATCTAGGTATGTTTGATAAATTTTGTCCTAGTCTGAAAAATAGGGCACAGTTAGAAGAAATAAGTATTGATATGAATAGATCTGATAGAAATAATGAAAGATATGTTATTCCTATGTATATAAAGAATGTTTGGACAACAAATGGATGCAAGATCCTAGGAAGAATTTTCCGCAGGTTAGTTACTATGATCCTAGTGTGCAGTACAAGAAAGGTTGGGGATCATTTAAGAGAAAGAGAGGATTAACCCTTTGTTACAGTTGTAGAAGACCAAGCCATATTACTAAGGACTTCCCTGATAGATGACGTAGTTGTCTTTTTTGTAAAGCTATGGACCATGAAGTCTCAGATTGCCCTAGAAGGATTGCTAAACTTAAAAGAATGAATATGGAACAAGATAACCATGAGAAAGACTCATAAATTAATACTATGGTAGAACCCCAGGAAGGATCAGAGACTGTATTGTTAGAAATAAAAGAAACCCTGAATGATCATAGAGACATCAATCTATCAAAGATCTTAAAAGACAAAGAATGCATAGAAGCAAGAATAGGAGACTTCGACATAGACTGTGTTCTGGATGAGGAATTACAGGTGAATGTCATGACAAAAAGTACTTGGGAAATTTTGGGAAGGCCTGCTATGGTTCCTTCATTGGGAGGAATAAGATTATTTAGAGGAAAGCTAATAACCCTATGTGGAAGACTTACCCAGATATCTATGAGTGCTCATGGAACTTCGACAGAGGAAGAATTTGAGGTTATTAAATTTGTTGAGAACAACGCCCCATTTTATTTATTGCTAGGAAAACCATGGATTGAGAAAGATCAGACCTAGATAAAAGAAGAAGAATCCCTAGAACAAAAAACAAGCATTAAAATATTTCATGACTAGGAGAATAACACACTGGATACAAGAACAAGAGAACAGGTCGAAGGCTAGAGACTTGGGTGTCGAAGTTGAAAGAACGCGAGAAAATAGAGCACTTACCTGAGACAACGAATAAGTATTACCCTTAAACCTTATGAAAGATCATCAACAACGTGGAGTTATTATGCCAAGAGAAGATACGAATCATAATGGGAAGAGGAACCGAGTAACTCAAATCACAAGGAAGAAGGCTAGAAACCTCAACAAGAAGAAAGGAAATTTGGAGAAATTGCAAGAAGTTCCAGAGAAGACTTCACAGAAGGAAGGTCTCCAGAATTCGAGCTTCGCCGGACTATCAGAGCAACTCAGATTGTCACTTTTCCATGGTAGAGAGATATAACTGTTGGAGGCATTATAACTGTTAGATTGACGTTCCCGAATGGTTAGAACAATAGTTATGATAAAAAATCTTGCCATCGGACTGTTGGGACTACGTCGTAATGGACATAACTACATTGATGAAGGCTTCTTGTCCGTTGGATGGATCCATTACATCGCTGTCTAATTATCGCATCGACCGTTGCACCGGGCACCCTTTCACGAATTGTATCCGAGCCAAATAGAGAACTCATTGTTACTATGTTGTGCTTATTGAGACCTTGCCATCCATTTTATTGCATTGAGATATTGTTCATTACCATGAGATATCCAAACTCGAGTGTGCATGTCGGATGAGCTCAATGCTGTGGAAAAGTCAATAGAGGAAATTTTAATCGATCCAATGGCAGAGAAAGTGATGTCCATAGGAGTTCAACCCTCATCGACGAGAGGAGTGCAAACCTCCTCGTCGACTGCTCGCAGATCCAGACCATCCCGAGTTGCAGAAGAGAAAAGGACTAAGCATAGAGATGACTTAGCAAATGTGAAGTCAATACCATCAATCCTTCCCGACTACATCCCACCTCTGGCCGATGTGGTGAGTCGTGATAGTGTCCCGAGGGATTTCGACTACACAATTATCATGATGTACCTCCCGAAGGGGATATGCGCAGTCAGACCACAATTGGAGAGAATTCCAACTCTGAAGATCAGTGAATATAATCTAGGAGATTGAAATACCTATGGCATGCTTGCACCTCACAAGTACTTGACCAAGACGAAGGGAAAGAAATTGAAAATCATTCCCCAACCATGGATCATGAACATCGCACAGTCCACTATCCTAAACGTAATGAAAATACCACATCTTGGAAGGCACCAGGAGGTTAACGCGTGCGTTAAAATCCTGTTGTCGTGCTTCCACGATGGTTACTTATGGCTAGACAAACGCATCACCGTCAATCCAACGCTGATCCATAGGATCACTGGCCTAAGTATGCAGGAACCCGACCCACATGACTTTTACCCAGGGAAGGCTGTAGATCGCACCCTAGCACAAAGGATTAAAGATACTTATTGTGATGTAGAGAAGGAAATGCGAGGCTACAAGGTAGCCTCCATTAAGAATGGTGTAGTGTGCCTTGCTTGATAGTTGATCATTGGTAAGCTAGTTAGGAAGAACAGACCCACGCAAGTCATGGGGTTTGTCGTTGACCTCATGGGAAAGTGCGTGGAGGGATTACATATGAACTGGGCTAGTTACTTAGTCAACCAGCTAGAGGTGGATTTCCGCGAAGCTTAGGATCAGGGCTATGAATTCCACTTTAGTTGGCTCCTAATCCTTGTCGCATTTACAACTTGGGAGATGACAGAAGGTGCGACCTTCCCTGACATTGAGCCATTCAAACCACTTGCTGCGAAGTTTACCATGCTTTGGTATTCATGCGATATGGGAAAATAGTGGTAGTCGAATGCAATATTCCATACCTACTACTTGTAGCTGAAACACGCTATTGAGTTTTTCCCCCATATGACACCGAACACTTTGGACAAATTCAGGCCCCTGTTGAAGTTCCACGTAGATAGACATTTTACATATATCATTATGTGCACAAACGAGAGTAAAGAAGAGATGCAGTCATACTATAATATCATCGAGGAAGATTTGGAGGAGATCACTAAGGAATGGCCCATAGAGTACCTTATACCAATCGACTAGGCGAAACTTTCTGACCCAGAACTCATTGGAAACCCGATGGTTACCCGCGAAGAGTATGATGCACCCAATAATAGCAGGAAGAAAAA
>JASDQU010100119.1:166063-187157 GCA_032191745.1 Picea mariana
CGTGTAATTTCAAACAATTAGGTAAGTACCAAGTTAAATATACGAATGTGTATTTTGAGCCTCTTATCAATGAGCTACTAAAGTTATGGGAGGGCATCACTATGTATGACATCTATAAACCAATTGGGCAGAAGAGATTTCAATGTCGTGGAATACTTTTATGGACAATTCATGATGCCCCGGGACTAACACATTTTTGTGGTATATAAAGTTCCATATTGCACACTTGAATGGTATATAATTAATTGATTATATCATGTATGTTGTTTAAATAATCATTTTGTATATATATTAATAATTCACATTAACCATTTTTTGCAAGTCTTCAAACAAAGGGTAAATTTTCATGTCCAGTTTGTGGTCCTAAGATGAAATCTCGTTGGTCAAAAAGTTTAGGAAAGGAGGTGTTTGATTAGTATAGAAACTTCCTCTCTAAGAACCATAAGTATCATACTATTGAAAAAGATCTTTTCAATGGGAAACAAGAGACTAGACTAAAACCACAAAGAATGACATCTTGCCTATTGAAGTTGGTGTTGTCCCTTGACCAAGTTTTGGGAACACTTGGTCATATTTGACCGTTTTTGGGACTTCGAAAGCCTTTCAAAGATGGAGTGCCAGACAAAGAGGAGATTGTAGAATCTTGGCCCACTTTTGGGTCCCTTTTTAGGTTTTGGGGAATATGTAATGGGAAAGGGATGTCGGCCCGTGGGTTCACCCACGCTTAGGCCCATTTTGTATGTATAAATAGAAGGATAGGAAATGTAAGGAGAGAGTTGAATAGTATTTCTACATGATGTATGCTAAGTGAAAGTAAGATCTGTAAGAGCTTAGTTCCTATATGAGACTTGCAGAAGTTGAGTGCAAGTTATTGTAAGAAGTTGTAGAAGGCTTTTTGTGCTATAATGCAAGGAAGAAGGATCTAGTGAGTTGCGCAGATATTTTGCCCTGTGCACAATAGGGTTTGGTAGCTCTGTGCTTGTAACCACTTGGCCGACGATAATAGAGAAGAAGATTCGATGGACGTAGCCCTAGGGTGGGGGTGAACCAAGTAAATCTATGTTTTATTCTTTGTGCTTTGACTCAATGTGCTTATCTCTACTTTTGCTAAGTGCTTTGATGTATTTAGATATATCCACTTATGCCTTGTATTTCTTAGATATGTGTGAATGTTAGATCGGACATGTATGAAGATGATTAGTGTTGATCTACCAGATTTGATCTGTTTTATTGTTGCTAAGTACTAAGATACCTTAGATCTAAGTGAATACTATGATCCTCTGTGCTATCGACGAACTATAATAAGGGTTGGATATTTGTGAATAATTGATGCTAAGTTCTTTGTAAGCGATATAATCACATATATGTGTCCCAACTTAGGTTGCAAATACTTGAGTCCTGCAACCACCCCTGCCTCTACCTCGAGTGAGATTTCACCTGCTTCGCAGGTGTTGCCGAAAGGGCCAGTAGTTAGGGTTTTGTTGGTGCTCTCTTGTAGCGTTGAAACCTGGGTCTACCCCTGTGCCAATAAATGGTTCCATTGTTGGGACCTAAAACTGTGATTGCTGGGAACTAAGGGAGAAGAAGCTTCATACAAATATTCATCTTGAAACCATGGAATCTCTGTGCGTGGATCTGTGCCCTAGTGCGCAGTATTCCACTTGATCTGAAAATCTCTGTGCTAAAGAAAGAAGGCCAAACCTGAAGAAAAGAAGCAAGATTTGAATGCTTTGTGCTCTAAGAAAGGTAAAAGTGGAAGTTTCTGAAGAAAAGAGGTCAGGTCTACAGAAAAGAGGTAAGATCTGTAAGCTCAGTGCTCTAATAAAGGTAAGAATAGTTAAAAAAAATTAGATATGGAAGCTTTGTGCTCTGTAGAAGTAAGATAAGTGGAAATTTTTTGTTTCTAGAGCATGGATCTAGGTATGTTTGATAGATTCTGTCCTAGATTAAAAACTAGGGAATTAATAGATGAAAGAAAGTTTGATATGAATAGATCTGATAAGAATAGTGATAGACATGTTATACATATGCATATAAAGAATGTTTGGACTAACAAATGGATGTAGAATCCTAGAAAGAATTTTTTGCAGACTAGCTACCATGATCCTAGTGCGCAGTATAGAAGAAGTTGGGGAACATTTAAACGAAAGAGAGGGTTAACCCTTTTTTATAGTTGCAGAAGACCGGGACATCTTGCTAAGGACTGCCCTTGCAGAGGATCTAGTTGTCTTTGTTGCAAATCTGAGGACCATGAGGTATTGGATTTCCCTAGAATGATCACTTGGCTGGAAGAAATGAATCTGAATCAAGAAAACCCTAAGGCAGATCTAGAAGAGGTAGAACCCCAGCAAGAATCAGAGAAGGTATTGCTACAGATGAAAGAAACCTTGAATGATCACCGACATGTTAGGCTATCAGAGATATTTAAAGAAAAAGAATGCATTGAAACAAGAATAGGAGACTTTGACATTGACTATGTCCTCGATGAAGAGACACAAGTTAACATTATCCCAGAAAGAACTTTGGAAGCTATAGGAAATCCTGCTATGATCCCTTCATTAGGAGGAATAGGACTATTCAGAGGAAAATTGATGATGTTATGTGGAAATCTTGCTCAGATACCTATGACAGTCAATGGAACTTTGACAAAGGAAAACTTTGAGATTATTAAATTCATTGAAGACAGCGCCCCGTTTACCATGTTACTAGGAAAATATTGGATTGATAGAGATAAAGCTAGAAAGAAGGAAGAAGAAGAAGCCTTAGAACAGAAGAGACAAGAATTAAAAGATTTCATGACCAAAAGGATCGCGTAGTTGATTGAAGAACAGGAGAACATATCGAAGCTATTTGACACTAGAAGCCCAAATGTCAAAGTTGCAAGATCATTAGAGGACTCACAGAAGATTGAAATATCTGTATCAGATATAGAAGAGGTATTACCCCTGAATCCTAGGAAAGAATCTCAACAATGTGAAGTGCCTATGCCCAAGGAAAATAAGAATCAGAATAGGAAACGAATCACCGAGACGAAGCTCGTGGGGAAAAAGGCTAGGAATCTAAGTAATAATAAGGCTAAGATTGAAAAGTTACGGAAGATTCCAGAGGCAGCCTTGCAGAAGGAAAACTTGTGGAATTTGAACTTTGCTGAGATATCAGAACAACGACATAGTGCACTTCACCATGGAAAAGCAATATAGTCATTGGAGGCTAATATATGTATTTGAATACCACTCCGAATGAATCGAAAAGCATTGATGGCCCATCACTAGACCATTGGACCATGCCATAATGGACAAAACATGAATTAATGAGGCTCATACCCATTGCAAAGAAAATGGTGACCAAGATTGCCTATTTATCTCGTCGCGCCATGCACGAAGAACACTTTTTCCAACTGAGAATTTGAAGCTCGCAGACTAGAAAGTGTATATAGTGATCATTCTACCCTTGTTTTTCATTCCTGTGTAGTGTCTAAGATCATTGTGACCCCAATATTAGCCTCGAGCGCGTATGTCCGAAGAGCTTAGCGCACTTGAAGAATCTGCTAGGGAAGTACTTGTTGATATCAGGACCAAGAAAACCATGTCGAAAAGAAGGATGTCTGCAGGTGTGCAAGCATCATCAACAGGAGGAGTCCAAGCTTCTCCATTTACAGCTCATGGAGCAAGAACTTCTAGAATCATGATAGAGACGAGAATGAAGCATATAGATGATATCGTGAATGCCAAGATGATTCTGAGCATTCTACCTGCCTACCTACCCCCTCTAAGCGGCACCATCAACTAGGATAGTGTGCCCAGAGATTTTGAATATTCTTTGGTCACAACGTACCTCCCAAAAGGGATACACGCAGTTCACGTCGACCAAGATAAGCTCACAGCCTTGAAGTTTAGTGACTTTAACCTTGGAGACCGTAAAGCTTACAGCATGCTTGCCCTGCATAAGTACTTAACCAGGACCAAAGACAAGAATTTGAAGATTATCCCACGGCCATGGACCCAGAACCTCGTGCAGTCCACACTGGTTAATGTAATGAAGATCTCGCACTTCGGTCGACACCAGGAAGTAAACGCATGCATGAAATTGTTGTTATCTTTCTACCATGGAGGTTACTTATGGTTGAATCGTCGCATCATTGTGGATCCGACCTGATCAATCAGATTTACAGGGCTGAGTATGTAGGGCCCTGACCCATAGGATTTTTGCCCAAGAAAGACCTCAAACTGAGCATTAGCATAGAGAATCAAAGAGACTTATGGCGATGTTGAGAAGGGCATGCGAGGTTACAAGGTAGCCTCTATCCAGAACGACGCAGTGCACCTTTCCTGTTAGTTGATCGCAGGCAAGGTAGTTCGCAAGAACAAACCAACCCAAGTGATTGGATTCATACTTGACCTCGCAAGAAAGTGTGCGGAGGGTATACAGATGAATTGGGTGCAGTACCTTGTAAACCAACTAGAGCTTGATTGTAGAGAAGTGAAATACCAAGGGTATGAGTTCCACTTTAGCTGGCTTCTCATACTGATCACTTTCATTGCCTGGGAGCTACCAGAAGGCGCCACTTTCCCAGATATCAAACCCTTCGAACCACTGGCCGTGATTTATGTACGCTATGGTACTCCAGCGACATGAACAAGCAGTGGCAGTCCAAAGCCATCCTCCATGCCTATTACAACCAGTTGAAACAATCCATCCAGTTTGAGCCTCGAATGACCCCGAATACCCTCCACAGGTTTTGGCCCTTAATGAAGTTCAGCGTGGAATGCCACTTTATTTATGTAACAACGTGCACAAATGGCCATAAGCAGCAGTTACAGTCCTATTACAAACTTACAGAGGAAGACTTAGAGGAAATCACTAAGGAATGGTCAACGAACTTCCATATTCCAGGCAACCCTATGGAGTTGTCTGATGTAGACAGCCCAAAAGCTACGCAGGATACACCCAGACCTAGTAAGACGAAGAAGCCTGCATAGGTTCGGGATATAGAAAACACATCTGTGAGGACTATGTCCATTTCTCCAGACGAAAGGGATGACGGTTAAGAGATAAAAGGTGCATAAACTGAACAACAGAAAGGAAAAGTACCACCATCTAGGGAAGAAGAGGACTCGTTGAAGAAAAGGAAGGTTTCAACTCTGAAATCTTCCTCCCGGAAGAAACCTAGAACCCCTGTAACCAAGATGCGGACTACCCTCGCATTGGATGATTTTAATTCATCATTGCAGCTATGAACGATTATTCACAGGAGATACTAGAGAAGCAAGAGTAGATGTATAACCATATCAAGATTGAAATCCAAGGAGTACAATAGGCACTCCAGTCTAGCCATGCAGTCTCCACTATGCCTCTGACAATAGGAACAGTAGAACTAGGAAATGAGCCAGCCCAACTCCACCGGATTGTTGATATGGTTGAATATCTCCTTCGACGAGCTCAAGAAGACATAGGCAAGCCACCCAGACTTTGACACAGGTACAGGGAGTACTTGTCGAGCAGCGCAGTGCTGCCAAATGAGAAAAAATTGATCTTCAAGCACAGTGGGACAAAGAGAAAGATGAGTTACAGCAGAGCAAGGAGAAGTTGATCGCAGATCAGTAGCTAGAAGTAAAGGAACTAGTCAAGAGAGAACTTCACTCTGTGATAGTCATTGAAGTCTAGACAGAAGAATGGGTTCCACAACATGTGGCACAACTGGAAGGAGTGATCCAGCAACTTCAGCAGTGCATCGCAGATATGAAACTTCGTACTGTGACTGAGACTCCTCAAGAAATCAGAGACCTAAGAGAGGAAACTTCTCATAGTGCAGTTGGCAGAATGAAAGCTCTTTCCTTGGAGTGCAAGCAGATGAGCTCTAGGAGCGCTTAGATGTATGAAAACCTCACAGAGAATCCAGAGTTACAAGCATTGGAGTCGCAACTCCAAGAAGTGAAGAAGCACGCAAATACGTTACAGGCACAGCTGAAGGCCTTCTCAAAAATCGAAAGGATGAAGAGGTTTCACGAGCAATGCACCACCCAGCAACAGATCCACGTGATCCAGATCAAAGTGATGGAAGTCTCTCAATGACTTCAACCAGTGCAAGAGAAGGCATGCCATCTGTTCACTGAAGTATAAATCCAATGAGAAGATCTTGAACAGGTTTTCATCACCGCAGAACAATGCTTAGAAGGGCCAGTAACTGATGCAGTGATCTAGGAATTCACTGAGCAAGAGGTCATAGAATTACATTAGGTCGAAGCAGCTCGAGCCAAGCTCGAGGCGTTCGAGGTAGAATTGCTCAAACCAGAGTGACTCGGGATGAGTCATAAGTGAGTGTTGGGGGCTTGTTGGCCCTTGACCAAGTTTTGGGAACAATTGGTCATATTTGACCAAGATGGAGCACCAGACGAAGCAGAGATTGCAGAACCTCGGCCCACTTGTGGGTCCCTTTTTAGGTTTTGGGGAATATGAAATGGGAAATGGATGTTGGCCCGTGGGTTTACCCATGCTTAGGCCCATTTTGTATGTATAACTAGAAGGATAGGCAATGTAAGGACATATTCGAATAGTATGTCTACATGATGTATGCTAAGTGAAAGTAAGATCTGTAAGATCACAGTGCCTATATGAGACTTGCAGAAGCTAAGTGCAAGTTATTGTAAGAATTTGTAGAAGGCTTTATGTGATATAACGCAAGGAAGAAGGATGTAGCGACCTATGCAGATCTTTTGTCTTGTGCGCAGTAGGGTTTGGTGGATTTGTGCTTGCAATCGCTTGGCTGACGATAATAGAGAAGAATATTTGGTGGACGTAGCCCCAGGGTGGGGGTGAACCACGTAAATTTGTGTGTTATGCTTTGTGCTTTGACTCAATGTGCTTATCTCTTCTTTTGCTAAGTGATTTGATGTATTTAGATAGATCCACTTATGCCTTGCGTTTCTTAGATATGTGTGAATGTTAGATCAGACATGTATGAAGATGCTTAGTGTTGATCAACTGGATCTGATTTGTTTTAGTGTTGCTAAGTACTAACATACCTTAGATCTAAGTGAATATTGCGATGCTCTGTGCTATCTACGAACTATAATAAGGCTTGAATATTTATGAATGATTGATGTTAAGTGCTTTGTAAGTGATATAATCACATATCTGTGTCCCATCTTAGGTTGCAGACACTTGAGTCCTGCAACCACCCCTGCCTCTACCTCAGGTGAGACTTCATCTGATTCACAGGTGTTGTCGAAAGGACCAGTAGTTAGGGTTTTGTTGGTGCGCTCTTGTAGCGTTGAACCTTCGGTCTACCCCTGTGCCAAAAGTTGGCATATGAAATAATTAATCCTCGAGGTACTCATTTATTTTATGTATCATAAATGGAATCATGTTTAGAAAAAAAAATTTAATTATTCATTTTATTTTACCGCATTTGATAAATAGTTTTTTTATTTTTTTTATGCTTCATCAATGTCGTCGTCGTGAAGGTAGTAATAATGGTCTTCCACGAGGAATGAAATGTTATCCCACTCAATTCATGAGGTTGACTTACTATAAAGAACTAAAAATAGTTCATTTATTTGATACAATGCATATCGGGAATAATGTGACAGAAACATTATGGTGAATCATAGATGGCAGGAGGGATAAAGAAAAAATTGTCAAAATTTGTAATGACATTCGGGAAACCAATAATGCAATTCGAAGTGTGATCCGATGAAATAACGATGGAGACCAAAATAACCTGCCATGGTTATTAACAGAGCAACAAAGCAATGGTGTAAAAGAGGTCATTCAAAAAATTAAATTTCCCACAGGTTTTTGTTCATACATAAAGAATATTTTAACGAATAAGAGTGAATTTGGTGGGGTAAAAACACATGATTGGAATACCTTCATTAATGTAATTAATCATTTTAGTATTCATATTTATATATTGGTCGTATACATTTTTTGGGATTTTTATTTTTTTGTCTAGTTTTGAACAAGTAATGATTCCTTTTTATTGTTACAGTACGTTCTACCTCTATCTCTCCCAAACAACTTTGACAACAACGTCAAACAAGTTATATATGATCTTGGAAAATACATGAGGTAAGTATTTGCAATATATATACAAAAACAAAAATCATTTTTTTGTTGTACTTGATTACATGTGTTTTACATGTAATGTAATATGTATTTATATGCTTTGTTGAAACATGTTATTTTCTTGCGTGATGATCTGTAGATGGTTTTCATTGAAACAAATCCATGAAGATGATATCAAGTATTGAAAGAGAGAAATTTCTCGGCTAATGTATAAAATGAAAAAGTATCTACCTCCATCATTTTTCAATGTACAAGAACAATACCTCATACACCAAGTTGAGGAGATTAAAATGTGTGGACCTGTACACACAAGGTCAATGTGGATGGTGGAGAGGCCCTTGAAATCATTGAAGGATTTAGTTAGACAAAGAGAACATCCTGAGGGTTCTATGGTGGAGGGATATATGGTATATGAATCCATGATATATATTAGTCAGTATCTTCCTAAATTAGCAGCGCAATCTATGCATGAAGTGGATTTCATTTGGGATGTGAACTCCATCAAAAAATTTGAAAGGGAGTAGTTGTTGGGAAAAGGTACAATGAATAAAGTGAGAGGTAATTAAATTGTGGATATTTTTAATAAATATAAATTTCTCTTTTTTTTGTGTATACGACCATACTCATTTAATATTTATTCTTTCATTATTTATTAATATTTACCATGGTTATAAATAATAGTTAATATTGGTGAATTGTGATTTTTTGATCAACCAGTTGCTCAAGATTGGGATGCACTACATTTATACATTGCAAACAATATTGATTGGATGAAGGTATGGATTTATAGATGTAAAGAATGTCATGGCGGTAGGTTATCATGGAAAGAACTGTCTGAATTGGTTAGCGAAGCTCATTGTAATGAAGATTCTAATGCTATGCAGAGGGAAATAGATTTAGCATATTGTGTGAAAGATGGAAAGGAAAGCAAATTCACCCATTTTATTTAAATATTTTATATTATATTAATGTGACCGTAGGTGTGATTTTTTCATATATATTATAATTTCCAAGTTATATAAATTTGTTTATTATTAATTGACAATGCATCTTTTACATGTCTTGCATATTGCAGTTGAAACACCACAAGGATATGTGGTGAAATGGTCATAAATTTCACATCAAACAATTGGATGAAACCAAAAAAACTTATGATAGTGGAATAAATGCAGTATTCCAGGTCACTAATGTTTCCTCTAGGAGTGACAGACGTCCTCGAGAATCTGAAAATAGATACTATGGGTTTTTGAATGATATAAATGAGTGTGACTTTAATTCTTTCAAATTAGTTTTGTTCGATGTCAAATGGTATAGGTTACGAATGCATGAACATGATGAGGAAAGAACCGTTATTCAACATGCCAACAGTTTTTGAAAAAAAAACAACCGCTATGTTTTTCCAAGTCAATGTGAACAAGTATTTTACTCAAAGGTTCTAGGTAAGAGGTATTAGTCATTTGTTGTTAGATATGATCCAAGAGGAAGGCCAGTAAAGTATATTGTAGATGAGGAAGATGTAGATCTAGAGTAGGAAGAATATGGGTCAACAGATGAAGAAGATAGAGAAGATGAACCAGGTGTAGGAGACAATGTGCCAGTTCTTGATGATGATATCGATGAATATATGCTCGAAAATGGCATTGATGATGATGATGATATCATCAATCCTTTCAACATTGTTTCTGAACCGGATGATGATACAAATATCGAGTTGGATGATCAATAAGAAGATACAAAAAAAGGATGATACAAATGTTGCGTTGGTTGATGAGCTACGTAACTATATTGGTGTTAAGAACCAAATATCAATATAGCATAGAAATACCTCAGAAAAAAGTACTCAATGCCTTGAAAAAGAGATAATTTCAATAATAATCCTCTTCGAGGGGGCAACCTCCTTTTACCCCACTTAAATGTTCAAGTACAAGATGATTCCAAATGAAAATGTCTCCTTGGTATATATAGGAGACTAGGAGGTATAATTACAACTAATGGAATAAAGCCGACATAAATAAAATAACATTACTAGTCTAATATGCCCCAATTAAGGGGTAATGAGCCAATATTAGGGCTTAACAATTGGGTATTAGGGAATTGAGAGTGATGTGAGTGGGGGAGGGACCATATGAGCTTCCACCTTCATGTGGTTGGCCTTGTTTAGTAGAGAATAAATTATTCTCAAAACCAAGAGAAGTTCATTCATTCATCTTTATATTCAAATATCACTCACATAACCACTCTATATATCGTCTCATCTCATCCTTGTTTCATTTTAATTTTCTGATTGGTCGAATTTTAAGGGAAACAACTATTGAAAGACATTGTACTAGGGATAGAGTACATGATGGGCAACAGTGACCTGTGAATGGGACCAACGTTGAAATTTTTTCAAAATGTTTCTATATGACATCATACATCCTTGAGTCTTGAAACCCTTCCATACTATCAACGCATCTGTCTAGTCGAACCATGTCAAATTTCGATGCATACAGGCACATATTGAAGAAATTTCAACGTTGGCCCCATTCACTAGTGCTCACTATGCAGGGTCAGTGCATGACATTTGTGGTGGATGAATTGGAAGTTCCATGACATTTCAGCGGAGTTCCAACAAAGATTCTATAGATGGAAACAACGACAATTGAAGCTTCTACTACATCAAATCGACTTGGTAATTCAATAATCAAACCCTCCTTAATTATTATGAGGGGACATCAAACATCCTTAAGTATCGAAACCCTCCTATACCTTCAAGGAAAATATTTATTCTAAATATGTCAAATTTCTATGCATGCAACCACAGATTGAAAACATTTCAACGTTAGCCCCATTAACTACTCATTGTGTGGGGCTGGTGGAAGAAATTTGTGATGGGTGTATTTGAAGTTCCATGTCAAATTTCAAGATAGTTTCGACAATGATTCTATATAAGGGAATGATGAATGATGACAATGAGAGGTGCATCATGATGAACGTTGATGCAAATGTGGATGATCTCAAAATTATGTGGGGACATCATACATCCTTGAGTCTTGAAACCCTCCCATATCGTCAAGGTATGTGTCTAGTCTAACCATGTCAAATTTCGATGCATACAAGCACATATTGAAGAAATTTCAACATTGGCCCCATTCACTAGTGGTCACTATGCGAGGTTGGTGCATGACATTAGTGGTGGTTGAATTGGAAGTTCCATGAAATTTCAAGAGAGTTTCAACAACGATTCTACAGATGGAAACAATGACATTTGACAAATATGATATGCCCATTATGAACATTGTTGCAAACATGGATGATCTCAAATATTATGTGGTCAGGACATTAGACATCCTTGAGTCTTGAAACCCTCTCATACCGTCAAGGCATGTGTCTATTCTAACCATGTCGAATTTCGACGCATACATGCACAATTTGAAGAAATTTCAACGTTGGCCCCATTCACTAGTGCTCAGTATGCGAGGTCGGTGTAAGATGACATTTGTGGTGGGTGAATTGAAGCTTCTGCGACATCGAATCGACTTGGTAATTCAATAATAAAACCCTCCTTAAGTATTATGAGGGGACATCAAACATCCTTAAGTATCGAAACCCTCCCATACCTTCAAGGAAACTATCTAGTCTAACCATGTCAAATTTCGATCCATACGGGCACAGATTGAAAACATTTCAATGTTGGCCCCATTCACTGCTCACTATGTGTGATCGGTGGAATAAATTTATGATGGGTGTATTTTAAGTTCCATGTCACATTTAAAGATAGTTCTAACAACGATTCTATAGAAGGAAATGACGAATGATGACAATGAGAGGTGCATCATGATGAATGTTGATGCAAATGTAGACGATCTCAAAGATTATGTGAGGACATCATACATCCTTGAGTCTTGAAACCCTCCCATGCCATCAAGGCATGTGTCTACTCTAACAATGTCAAATTTTGATGCATACAGACACATATTGAAGAAATTTCAACGTTGGCCCCATTCACTAGTGCTCACTATGCGGGGTCAGTGCATGACATTTGTGGTGGTTGAATTGGAAGTTCCATGAAATTTCAAGAGAGTTCCAACAAAGATTCTATGGATGGAAACAAAGACATTTGACAAATATGAGACACCCATTATGAACATTGTTGCAAGCATGGACAATCTCAAAGATTATGTGGTCGGTACATCAGACATACTTGAGTCCTGAAACCCTCACATACCGTCAAGGCTTGTCTCTAGTATAACCATGTCGAATTTTCACACATACATGCACAATTTGAAGAAATTTCAACATTGGTTCCATTCACTGGTGCTCACTATGTGGGGTCGGTGCATGACATTTTTGGTGGTTTAATTGGAAGTTCCATGACATTTCAAGAGAGTTCCAACAAAGATTCTATAGATGGAAACAACAACATTTGACAAATATGAGATGCCCATTATGAACGTTGTTGCAAACATGGATGATCTCAAATATTATGTGCCCAACACATCATACATCCTTGAGTATTGAAACCCTCCCATACCATCAAGGAATGTGTCTATTCTAACCATGTCGAGTTGAGGCACATGACGCAAGAGGAAGCACTACATGATGTTGGTCATAAATAACAATCATAAGATCAAGTAAGTAACTTATTGTGCTTTTTTTTGAATTTGTAAAGTGATCCCAATGCTACAAGAAATTTGATGCACATGTTAACAAGATGCATGGGGGAAGAAGGAACAAGTTTAGTGACATTTTCCCCACTACTAGAAATATATGTGTGTCATGTCTACAAGAAGAAGTGCACAGGAAGAGAGTTCAATATGACAGCTAAACTCAAAAGATATGATATGGATGGAGTCATTTTGGACCTAGGAACCGATGTGAACTTCCTACCAAATAAATCATGGGAGTTGATGGGAAGACCTAACCTGGTGCAGTCCCCCATTCAACTCAAGTTAGCTAATCAGTACATATTCCATCCTATAATCCAATTCGAACGTGTAGAAATAAACATTGTAGGGATGAATACTAAGGAACATTTTGAGGAGATTGAGATCATGGATGACTCAAATACCTACCCTATAGTACTTGGTATTGACTGGGAATTTGAAAACAATGTCATGTTGAATTTGAAGAAATTGCAGATGTCTTTTGATATGGGAACTTTGTGCATGATTGCAACATTACATTCGAATGAAGGTGACATATAAAATGATCCTATGAATGAGGATGCCCAGAGATCCATTATTGACAACATATATTAAATCGCAGGTCATAGAGAGTATTACATCAATCCCACAATGGATGGGGAGTTTAGCTAGAGAAGTGTGAATTCATATGATATTGATTCAGAAGATGCTATAGAAATATGGAAAAATAATCTATATGAAGTCTCGACCAGGAGATGTGCACATATTACAAAATAAGTACGTTGGATTGGTTCTGATTTATGTCATGCATCGCTATTTCATGGTATAGGTCTAGTGGATATATTCTTAGCACAAAATTAGAAAGAGTTTCTAGAGGATCGGATGGTACAAGTAATAGATCCATGAGTCTAAGGAACAACTATGCACTAGTGGGAAACACACCGTGGGAATTTACAGGGTTGGGCATAGGTGGTCGAGTTCATAAAGGTCAGGTTCCAACCCATATATAACTTTGAATTAACAAATATATATAAGGGTATTAAAGACCCCAAAGAGCATATTTTATACTATAAAAAGCGTTGGAAAACCAATAGAATCCCTCGCACACAATGGGTTCATCGGATTGTCCACACAATGGACATGGTCCTCAGAAACTGGAACATTCAAGAGGAAACCAGGAGGCAAATAGTAGATTGGGGAAGTGTAACCACACAGTTCTATACAAAATTAAGTTTCATGGCCAAATCCCCCACAGAGAAAGAGGCCCTCCTATAAATCAAATATTTCATATTTCATCGGCAGCCGAAGGAGGCCATGTCGAAGGTTGTATACACCTTTCACAAGCCAATGGAAAAGCTAAAAGAGGTAGTACATTGTTGGAAAATTGAAAGTAATGAGGTTGACGAAGATGAATTGAGGGGCATAAAAATACTATAAATAGAGGTTGAGCACGNTTGTTGGAAAATTGAAAGTAATGAGGTTGACAAAGATGAATTGAGGGGCATACAAATACTAGAAACAGAGGTTGAGCACGTGGTTGAATGGAAGGCTTCATATATGATTGTGCCAGACAATGGCCTTCCGATTAAGAAAAAGAAACATAATATTGGCACCAAATATGACCATCATTGAGAATTATTGGGACAAGGAAATTGTAACCCAGGTGGTATATTTTCTAAAGGAATATGAGGATATGTTTCCCTAAAGCTTCTTGGAGATGAATGGAATTGCAAGATCCCTTGGGGCCATGAAAATTCAGTTGAATCCATATGTTAAACTGGTGAAAAGGGGACCCTATCGCCTAAACCACAAGTATAAGGAGTTGGATTGAATGCTAGATGTCGAGATCAGTTTTCCCATAGGGGAGTCAAAATGGATTAGTCAAATGGTGGTACAACCAAAAAATACAAGAGACAAAAGTATTTGTGTTGACCTACATAGCCTTAATGAAACCTATGCACATGATCCATTCCCTACTCCATTTAGTGATGAAGTTCTGGAAAATGTGGGTGGACGTGAGGCCTATTCCTTCACTGATGGCTTCTCAGGACATCATCAAGTCCATATTATTCAAGAGAATCATGCAAAGACAAATTTTTCAACAGAATAGGGATCCTTTTCTTACACAGTGATGACATTTGGGTTGAAGAATGCACCCACGGTATTTTCCAAGATCATGGTCACAACATTCAAAGATTTTATTCACAATTTCCTAGAATTTTACCTTGATGACTAGACGGTGTTTATATTGTTAAAATAACACATCCAATACCTACAATGGATGATGGATAGATTTCTCTCGCTCCATATTTCCTTAAATATGAAGAAGTGCAAATCTTGTACATCGTTTGGGACGCTACCCATCCATGTCGTATACAAGGAAGGAATTTTGGTGGATCAAGCCAAGATTGTTGCAATATTGGACATGGTGGCCCTCACTGCTATCAAGGAGTTGCATGATACCTTAGTTCACATTGGGTATTACAGACGATTTATTCAAAGTTATACGAATATTGTTGCATTTCTCAGAAAATTACTACGCAAAGATACAAAGTACCTATGGACAAAGGAATTTTAGGAAGCATTAGATACACTAAAGGATAAGTTGGTTACTGTGATGATATTGGTCTTTACAGACTGGTTTGAGGTGGTCTTCAAGCTGGTAAAACATAATGTACGTCCATACCACCTGACAAGGATTGAGTCTGGGGAGGCAAGTCGTAGCTTAGACAATGAACTTTCTAATGCACAACTCTTTAGAGTATAGGAAGTTCCAGATAAAATTGTTGAGATCGCTAAATGTCTTACTATAGGAAAAGCATCGGTCGAGAATACATAGACCCAACATTTCCAACTAGTGATCTATAGTGCATACTATCAATTAACTAATGGACAATTATACAAGCTTGGGTTCGATGGAATTTTGCACATGTGTGTTTTATACCATGAACATGACTTGATTTTGTATCAGGCTCAGGAGATCATTGTAAGAGGTCACAACACCAGTAAATCCATGATTCATAAGGTGTTTCACGTAGGGTTATGGTGGCCATTAGTATTTTCATATGCTAAGGAATATTGCAAATGGTGTGATGTCTTCCAACACATTGAAAATCCTTGTCGCATAGATGACTTACCCTTGTTTCTCATTATCACATTAGAGTCATTTGACAAGTGGGATATCGACTTCATGGGAAAAATTAGTCCTCCAACACACCGGAAAGGTGTGCACTACATTATCACAGCCACAAAGTATTTGACACGGTGGTCAAAAGAGGTATCTATCAAGGATTGTACTGCATAAATGGTTGTGTGCTTCATATTTGAGAATGTGATTACAAGGTTTTGATGCCAAAATTTGTTGATGAGCAATCATGGAAAGCACTTTCTAAATTATACTATATGTGAGCTTACTCAAGATTTCATGATCCATCACCAAAAGAGCACCCCCTATCACCCACAAGATAATGGTATGGTTGAAGCATTCAATAAAAATTTAGAGCATGCCCTAACCAAAGTTTGTAATGTGTGATGTGATGATTGGGATCAACATATTCCAACAATACTATGGGCATATAGAACAACCTATAAGAGTTTTACTGAGCATACTATATTCAGGTTAATCTATATAAAGGATGATTTATTACCACTAGAGTTCATTGTTTCGAGTTTGTGCATTGTCATGGCCACCCAGATGTTTGATAAATAATCACTTCAGCAATGGTTATATGATATCATGGAGTTGGGAGAATATTGTCTTATGGAAGGATTCAACCAAGTGGTTGAGAAGCAGAAACAAAAATCATGGCATGACTACAACATCTGCCACAAAATTTTGTAGCCAGGATCTTTGGTGCTACTATACAATAGAAAAAATTTCAAACACCCTGGAAAGTTACACATGCACTGGTTGGGCCCATTTTTCCTGATATAGATTAATGAGGTCAGAGAAAAACATTTGACCACTCTATAGGGTCAATCACTCAAGGGACTCATCAATGGAATTTGGTTAAAGGTGTATTATGGCCTGTAGGGGTCAAATGCACTTTGAAGGATTCAAATAATGAAGGAGTTAGCATAGAATAGGAATAGTGTAGCATTGGAGGTAGATAAGAAGGTATAGGATTGGCATAATTGCATTGTTTTAGCACCACCATACACATTCCAATCACACATATGGATAGGACAGGTTGACAGATCTGCAGATTCCCAATATTTCCATTTTTGGGTGAATTTATTAGTAGTGTACATTGTACTAGACAAGACAGAGGGCTCGCATGAGAGTGGAACGAGCTACATGGTGTTATGAAACACCAAAGGATCAACCAATATGATTTAGAAAAATCACACAAGGTCTAGGTACGCAATCATTTATGATGCCACATTCCAAGAGGCACATTGTCAATATGGCAGATCGATATCGTTATCATCCACCCCATGGGAATCTTCCATGGTTCAATACTGCTCTCCTGGAATTTAGCGTCGTTCAACCACTAGCAATTTCCTGACACACCTTCCCATTCGTCACCCTCACTATTTATACACCCTGCTAGTGACAATTTAGTTAGAGGGATCCTTCATTTCTCCACAAATATAGTCCCTATCAATTGTCATTTTATCAGTGCCCATAGTGCTTCAACCAGTAGTTCCATTTAAGTCCTGAATTCTAGTTCTCGAGCGAAGTCCCCAAGCCATGGTCATTTCTAGCAAATGAATGGTTGCATACTGCTCTCATTCCACACAGACGACACATAATATGGAAGCTTCTTTCTCAAGGTGGTTTTTAATTCGAGTATAACTACTGGGAAGGTTCCCCAGCCTCTTATTCACCAACGACATGAAATCAGCGATAACACAGTTCCTTGAGATGTGATTTGAAGCTGCAGTAGTACGCCAACTCTCTTAGCCACAAGTTAGTGATCTTGTTTCCATGCATGATCAACTTTACTAATGTGGTCAACTGAAATCATCGGGATACCCCCTCCACTAGTTGTCAAAGTTCACGTCTTCCTCCCGATACCCTTAGCTAAATGAAACAGGAGGATGATGAAGGTCCAAGTTGATGGAGATTTTACTCAAGGCCAACTTCTCATAGGCAACCAAGTAATTGGGCCAAGTTCTAGCTATAGGGAAACTATAGCCTAGACATATAATTTTGTCTTACTCAAACCTAGTTGCAACCACATCCTAGTTTTATGCTTTGGTCATACAATATTGATTATTTTCTTTTGCTCAATCATTGTGTGGATATACTAGTCAGCCTGACTTGGCAAAGTATCATTTCCACCCTGATGTCCCACCATGAACAATTCCATAGGCTCAAATATGAGCCAAACAATAGTGTTTGGGTTCCGTTGGCACCCAAGGATTTGGGTATTTTTCACATGTGAAAGATCGTCCTTTCATGCACATCCGTTTTGCACACATATATCAGTAGGTGTGAAAAAAATAGAATAAGGTGTCTGCCAATTGAATATTATATTGCACATAGAAGACCAGAAGGATATTGCATGCACGCGGAGTCATAAGAAGATCTTCAGGAATATTCCTAAATAATTAATCAAGATATCACGAGAGATCGTGGGACAAATAATGGTTTAGATGGAAAGTTCATTAGGACTGCCACACTCCCAAGAGGTTACGTGGTTTGCATGTGGACATCAGAAGCGTGTAGAACTAGCGATCACTAGAGAAAGTGGAGCGAAGAAGAAAGTGATAGATCACTAGAGCAAGAAGAAGGGAAAGAAAAGTTTGTGTGAGATATGGGAAAGGAGAGAGTCTGATTTTTTCAAGGGGAAGTCCAAGTCTTGCATGAGTCTATCTGTGGTTTATCATGAATCTATAAAATTCTTGTATAGAGCTTGTAATGGAGTCAATTTAGTAGTGTAGAGTCTAAACAGAGAGTGTATGGTGCATTTTAATGCATGAGATGTAGAATGGATCAGAGCATGATTCCTTTTGTAATGTGGTTTTGTTGATGTATGCATTCTGGTGTTTAATGGAGACAATATAAAGCTACAATTCTCTATGTTACTTGATGTGTATGTTTTATGTTTTTATTTTAATGGGTGATTGCATTGATGGTTTATGTTTTTACTATGTTAATAAATTAGGATTGAGTGATTGAATTATATCCCGAGTGGCTTGATTATTTCCTTTATCCCTTCATATCCAACACGAGACAATATGGTTTCTACGATTATCATGGCATCTCGGGTGAGACCTTCTTTAGTCTTCAATAGAAGATTGATATTTTTATGCCTTGGAGTTTTATTGGTGAACTCTGAAGGAACACTAGGTCATCAACCCCCAATGTTAGGAAGGATGTGTGTAAGTGAGCCAACATGTGTGGAGGGGATTGGGGTAAATGGGACATGGGGTCCTAAGAATAAAGGTGGTTAGAGGCATAGGGAAGTGACTAGGGGCACTAGGGTGAAGGTGCAATGGATGTGGGGCCCTAGGGAAATTGTATGGGGATAGGGATCTTAGGGCCTAGGTGTAGAGGTAGATAGGGGTTGGTTAGAGGTGTGGGCCTAAGTGTAGAAAGATCTAAGGTCTAAGAAAAGGTGGGAATAGAGGGGTAGAGGGGGATAGGGGTTTAATGGGATGCATGGGAAGGAGGGATGTGGTGGGGCATGAGGGGGAGAGGAGATATGTGGAAAGGGGGGGATGTGAGAATAGGTGAAGGGTGAATGGATAAGGAAGGTGGGGTGGTGGGAATGAAGGAAAGGAGGGAGGATCCAATGGGGAGGGTTATTTATGTTGAAACGTTGGTTTGGACAGTTGGTTGTCATTGATGTCAAACCTTGGAGATTTATGTCAACCCTTAGAGATTGATGTCAACCCTTGGAGAAGTCCAGAGTCCCCAAAGATGTGGATGATATCGTTGGAAATTTGGTTATTTTTTGTATGATCAAGATTGATTGTGAGTTATTTGATGTCATCATATGTGATGGATACATTTGATGAATTCTACATGAAGCCTCGTAGTTTTGTCTATCGTACCCAAATTTGAATGAGATTTATGAACATGAAGGACATTGCAATTGCAGGTAATACTATCATAGATGGATAGTACTTGTCATGATGTTTCTGTTGATATGTGGAATGCCACATGGTTCCTCACAGTTAGGGAGATATGACCTTATGAAGTTGGAATCCCTGAAGAATGGGAAAGAAGCCCCTAGTTGGTTACAAAGTCTTGGTCAAAGGGTAAAGTGCTTGTAACAATAAACCTCTAAAATAAGGAAAGTGGTTACCTAGCACAAGTATAAATAAACCTCAAAGAGTCTCTCATTTGTACACACACAGTTACATTGAATATCTATGTTATGAATGGTATGGTCTATATTTTGGTAAATCTATTAGTGAATCTAAGGTTGAATCTAGCGGCATTTTTCCGAGGCAACAAAGGGGTCTGAAAGGTCAAAAGTTTTGGAGTTGCAGAAAATTGGAAACCCTAGTTTTTTGAGGTTGTACATAGGCTGCAAGAGGATAGGTCACATACATATGCAGGCTACAAGAAGACAGGTCGCGTACATATGCAAGTTGCAGGAGGACAGGTTGTGTACCTGAGGTAAAACTTAGAAAAAGGATGTATGGATGAGTTGCAGCAAGGTTTGATGGTACAATACAGTTGATATAGGATATGATATGGTATGGTTTAGGTTTTCATGAGTAAAGGTATGCCTTTTATGTATTTTTTTTAGGCTTGTATCTTGGATGGTATGGAACATGCTTAAGGCATGTCTTAGAGGCCCTTGTTGGTGTTGTATGTGGAGCCTGATTATCTTCCTATTTCATAGGTATTTGTTTCCAGCCGTGTTTATACCCCATGAAGACTGTACACCCCATAATATTATACACCCCTCTACACAAGGGGGTTGCAGGGGGGGATTTCCCCCCCTGCAGGGTCCAGGCGGCTCACCCTCTTGGTTGGGGGGTTAGGGGGAAAGCAGGCCCCCGGTGGGGGTTCAGGGGTGAAGCCCCCAAACAAAATAATTATCTTGTAAATGTATATTGTAATTTCATAGTAAATTTGAAGCGTTCATTATAAGGTCATAGATCTGATGGTAGAAGTTATGTTAGGGTTTTTTTCCCTAGAAGGAAACCCTCTTTTATGAGGGAAATGTAGTGTGGCTATGCATCATTCTGAATATTGTATTCTGAGAGAGGATACTATGAGAGAAAGAAGAGGAAGTTACAGTGGGTGTGTTGTAGGTTGTATCCCTTCATTTGTTGGATAATAAAAGGAAGGACCTGGAAATTTCTCTGGTGGACGTAGCCCACTATGGGTGAACCACATATATCTGTGTCTCTATTGTATTATGTATCTTTTGTGTTTTATTTTCGCATTTGTTTTTATTTTATTGATCTGTGATCCTTTTTTCTAACAACTGGTA
>JASDQU010100119.1:188390-209091 GCA_032191745.1 Picea mariana
AACTTGTGCCTCTAACTAGCCTAATATCTTAATTCAACAAAGCTAAATCATATAGAGAGATCCCTCTCTGAAGCTGGAAGGGCTAGATCCCAGCTTTAAAAGTGGTTGGTTAAGGTTACCTTTGTGTATTTCCTCTTTTCAACCTCTAGGAAATTTACAGAGTGATAACAGTAACCAAAGAAGAGTATGGATTGGTACTAATATAGATGATTGGAATCATCTAATAGCTCTTATAAAATCTTTTCAATTTCATTCATTTGGGAAAAATGATGAAGACATGGATGCACAATGGGTAGTAGGCTATTGAAAAGAAATGGGATTGGATGATCATGTTTCCTACATGAGGGTGATAATACTCGGGGAAGTTCAAAAACTTCTTGGTATTTTCCCAATACTAATTGCAAACCTAGATGAACTAGATTAGAATTGTTCTCAAAGGCTTGAAAATCATTGAATTGTGTAATAATGCCACAATAATCCTATTTTATAAGATTTTTCATATGAAGGGTGATGATAGTTTCTATAGAACATACACCGAGACCTTTGATTAGGATTGGACATCCTTATGAAAAATCATGTATATTTCTAGGAAATCCATGGTGATAGGCCCTAACATTCTAATCCATTTAACACCCAAAACAATATCACATCCACCCATTTCATGTTAGATTCATTCTCTAACCCCCTTAAGTAGATAGATAGGTTTCTCTGTATTGAGGTCATATCTATTAAATAAGGATGATGTAGTATATATATATATATATATATATATATATATAGTAAAAGAAATAATTGTATCAAGGCATACTAGAAGGTTTTTCTTACTAAAAGGTTCATTCAATAGAAATTTCCTAGGAGGTTATATTATAGAAACTATATAAAGATGTAGAATCAAGGTGATGATATGTATTTTAAACCATATTCTTTTTGGATCTCTACTCAATAAAGGTTTTTCCTAGAAGAGGCAACTCATAATTTTTTTCATCAATAAAGGTTTTGTTATTTGTGGTATTTTGGTTATTATATAATTTCCTATTTATATTATAAGCTATAATTTCCTCTTGAAATATTTCTATATTATATTATTTTTTCTCTGAATCTTCCACTTTTCTAATAAGGAACACTATAAATAGTATTAGAAAACTTTCACGAGCTAAAATTTTTGGAGAATGTTTAGGTTAGGGACATAATACAACGTCTATAAATGACATATTGGTCTATCATTTAGTGGGTAAATATATATGGTTTGTGAATAATACATGTAGGAAATACAATCACTTTCACCTGCTCTGACACCCTTATAACCCTTGTTGGCACCCCTTTGAGTAGTATCACATCAGATAGAACCTATATATGGAATTTCACTTCCAGTTTTACTTTGGTATATCGGAAGTCCCCTAGTTTACCCAAAACCATGTTTATATAACATGATTGACCATCTTTATATGTTTTTGCACCAAGAACACTACTCAAGAAGACTACTCTCTAGTTCTTAGGAAATTGCATAGTAGAGATAAGGGTATGGTCAAGTCTCCTTAGTTGGTTCTTTAAGAGATATGGTTGAGTACTACTATTGGACCCTATAGATATATCAAATAGATATAACACCTAATACTCCACTTTTCAAGAGACCTTTGAGAGAAATTTGTAGAGACCTTTGACAACACCACTTTTCGATTCAGAAGTTGATTTTAAGGTTTTTGTTTGCAACTTTAAAGGGATTTAAGAGAATGGTGATGAAATGTTATAATTCTAACCTTGAGAGAAATAGGTGAGTTTGGGAGGACCACTTTCCAATTTAGGGTTGATTTTGGTATTTTTTACCCGAAAATATAAGATGTTGGGTATATAGTTGTCATTTTGAGGTCATAGTTATCATAAACTTAGTAACTATATTTTTCATGATAACTAGAGAGAAGATCAAGTTTGGTGAAGAGATTTGGTCCATGTATCTAGTCTAAGGGATCATCAATGATTAGAATGGGGAATTTATATTTAAGCATCAAGTAGTTAAGAGCATTAATTTAGGAGACATGTGTCAAGTGCCTTCCTTTTTAAGAACCATGGTAACCAAAGAAGAGTATGGATTGGTACTAGTATGGATGATTGGCATCATCTAATAGCTCTTATAAAATCTTTTCAATTTCATTCATTTGGAAAAAATGATGAAGACATGGGTGCACAATGGGTAGTAGGCTATTGAAAAGCAATGGGATTGGATGATCATGTTTCCTACATGAGGGTGATACTACTCAGGAAGTTCAAAAACTTCTTGGTTTTTGTCCAATACTAATTGCAAACCTAGATGAACTAGATTATAATTGTTCTCAAAGGATTGAACATCATTGAATTGTGTAATAATGCCACAATAATCCTATTTTATAAGATTTTCCACATGAAGGGTGATGATAGTTTCTATAGAACATACAATGAGACCTTTGATTAGGTAGAATTGGACATCCTTCTGAAAAATCATGTATAATTCTAGGAAATCCATGGTGATAGGCCCTAACATTCTAATCCATTGAACACCCAAAACAATATCATATCCACCCATTTCATGTTAGATTCATTTTATAACCCCCTTAAGTAGATAGATAGGTTGCTCTATATTGAGGTCATATCTATTAAATAAGGATGATGTAGTATATATATTGTAAAATAAATAATTGTATGAAGGCATACTAGAAGGTTTTTCTTAGGAAAAGGTTCATTCAATAGAAATTTCCTAGGAGGTTATATTATAGAAACTATATAAAGATGTAGAATCAAGGTGATGAGATGTCTTTTAAACCATCTTGTTTTTTGATCTCTACTCAATAGGGGTTTTCCCTAGAAGAGGCAACTCATAATTTTTTTCATCAATAAAGGTATTGTTATTTGTGGTATTTTGGTTACTCTATAATTTACTATTTATATTATAATTTATAATTTCCTCTTGAAATATTTCTATATTATATTATTTTCTCTCTGAATCTTCTACTTTTCTAATAAGGAACACTATAAATAGTATTAGAAAACTTTCCTGAGATAAAATTTTTGGAGAATTTTTAGGTTAGGAACATAATACAACATCTATAAATGACATATTGGTCTATCATTTAGTGGGTATATATATATGGTTTGTGAATAATACATGTCGGAAATAAAATCACTTTCACCTGCTCTGACACCCTTATAACCCTTGTTGGCACCCCTTTGAGTATTATCACATCAGATAGAACCTATATATGGAATTTCACTTCCATGTTTACTTTGGTATATCAAAAGTCCCCTCAGTTACCTCAAACCATGTTTATATAATATCATTGACCATCTTTATATATTTTTGCACCGAGAACACCACTCAAGAAGACTACTCTCTAGTTCTTAGGAAATTGGGTAGTACAAATAAGGGTATGGTCGAGTCTCCTTAGTTGGTTCCCTAAGAGATATGGTTGAGTACTACTATTGGACCCTACACATATATCAAATTGATATAACATTTAATACTCCACTTTTCAAGAGACCTTTGAGAGAAATTTGTAGAGACCTTTCAGAGCAACACTTTTCAATTCAGAAGTTGATTGTAAGGTTTTTGTTTGCAAATTTATAGGGATTCAAGAGAATGGTGATGAAATGTTATAATTCTAACCTTTAGAGAAATGGGTGATTTTGGGAGCACCACTTTCCAATTTGGGGTTGATGTTTGTATTTTTTACCCGAAAATATAAGACTTCGGGTATATAGTTCTCATTTTGAGGTCATGGTTATCATAAACTTAGTAACTATGTTTTTCATGATAACTAGAGAGAAGATCAAGTTTGGTGAAGTACTTTGCTTCATGTATCTCGTCTAAGAGATCGTCAATGATTAGAATGGAGAATTTGTATTTAAGCATCAAGTAGTTAATAGCATGAATTTAGGAGACATGTGTCAAGTGGCTTCTTTTTTAAGAACCATGGTAACCAAAGAAGAGTATGGATTGCTACTAGGATGGATGATTGACATCATCTAATAGCTCTTATAAAATCTTTTCAATTTCATTCATTTGGGAAAAATGATGAAGACATGGGTGCACAATGGGTAGTAGGCTATTGAAAAGCAATGGGATTGGATGATCATGTTTCCTACATGAGGGTGATAATACTCGGGGAAGTTCAAAAACTTCTTGGTATTTGTCCAATACTAATTGCAAACTTGGATGAACTAGATTAGAAGTGTTCTCAAAGGCTTGAACATCATTGAATTGTGTAATAATGCCACAATAATCCTATTCTAGAAGATTTTCCATATGAAGGGTGATGATAGTTTCTATAGAACATACAATGAGACCTTTGATTAGGTAGAATTGGACATCCTTCTGAAAGGACATGTATAATTGTAGGAAATCCATGGTGATAGGCCCTAACATTCTAATCCATTCAACACCCAAAAGAATATCACATCCACCCATTTCCTGTTAGATTCATTCTCTAACCCCCTTAAGTAGTTAGATAGGTTGCTTTGTATTGAGGTCATATCTATTAAATAAGGATGATGTAGTATATATATATTGTAAAAGAAATAATTGTATGGACACATACTAGAAGGTTTTTCTTACTAAAAGGTTCATTCAATGGAAATTTCCTAGGAGGTTATATTATAGAAACTATATAAATATGTAGAATCAAGATGATGAGATGTATTTTAAACCATATTCTTTTTGGAACTCTACTCAATAAAGGTTTTCCCTAGAAGAGGCAACTCGAAATTTGTTTCATCAATAAAGTTATTGTTATTTGTGGTATTTTGGTTATTCTATAATTTACTATTTATATTATAATCTATAATTTCCTCTCGAAATATTTCTATATTATATTATTTTTTCTCTTAATCTTCTACTTTTATAATAAGGAACACTATGAGTAGTATTAGAAAACTTTCCCGAGCTGAAATTTTTGGAGAATTTTTAGGTTAGGGACATAATACAACATCTATAAATGACATATTGGCCTATCACTTAGTGGGTAAATATATATGGTTTGTGAATAATACATGTAGTAAGTACAATCACTTTCACCTACTTTGACACCCTTATAACCCTTGTTGGCACCCCTTTGAGTAGTATCACATCATATGGAACCTATATATGGAATTTCACTTCCATGTTTACTTTGGTATATAGGTAGTCCCCTAGGTTACCCAAAACCATGTTTATATAACATGATTGACAATTTTTATATATTTTTGCACCGAGAACACCACTCAAGAAGACTACTCTTTAGTTCTTAGGAAATTGGGTAGTATAGATAAGGGTATGGTCGAGTCTCCTTAGTTGGTTCCCTAAGATATATGGTTGAGTACTAATATTGGACCCTACACATATACCAAATAGATATAACACCTAATAATCCATTTCCCTCAAGATCTTAGAGACCCTATCCTTTTTTTCTGATCCATGAAATTCCTACATAAATTTTCATATCGAGAATTTGGGAATTATGTTGTAACGTCCCCAGCCATCAACCCCACTATCGGGAAATGCTACTACGTGGAATAAAACTTATATAGTGTGAATTCAAATGAAGTGAAATGACTTAACACAGAGTAAACACATAATTACTAGTACATATAGAATTGATAGAATTAACAACAATTCATACATGCAACGAAATACATGATAACATTTCAAGACATATACATGCCTCACATGTGAATTAAGTACAAAATTAATACTTATCTTTTAAATTGGCGTAACACCACCAACTACGTGTAGACCTTCCATGAACCTCCCATCCTTAGACCATGTTGTTCATCACTCTCAGCAATAGGTCACCCCCTCTCTGGGACTAAGCTCCACCAGGAATGGGAATGCTAGGCTAGGCAAGGTCAACATGAAGGCACATAATTTATGAGGATGGATTCCCTCCTAGGAGCCACTTATGCCCACTGCTCATAGACTCGCATTCCCCACATTCCTATCCCACCCCAAGAGTATACACCTTCACTGTCACACAAGACATTCCTTTGGCTACTAAACCTCCCTTGCCTTGGGCTTTAGCAAAAGGCTGGATAAGAATTCTCTGATCTCTGTGGAAGCTACAAGACCCCTTCTAGGAGTTTTCACTTCCTCCACACACTCTCTCACCTGGAGAGAATGTTGCACACAGTCCTGACAACCTACTTCTTTAGCTCTATTCCAGCATAAGGAGGACAATAGTAAGGCTCAACAAGGAACAAATGATGAAAGAAATTCATGCTCAGATAAGGCACTGCGTGGCCACAACAGCCCACAGTCATAACACACATGACATAGACAATTATGGTATGCTCAAGTCTCACAGAAGATGCGGGTCAAATTCAGAGGTGCGTGACTATGCATAGGTCCAGTGTAGAGATAAAACGGTTCTTCGAAAGGATTCCAGCAAACTCAAGCAGAGTATGGAAGAATCACATGACGACTCAGGTGACATATTTCAGGTCTTAAGTGTGTGCGTGAATATTGCAAAGGTTGAATACAGAGGCAACGAAGTTCATGGGAATACAACATTCATCTTCGCGGCTCTGATTTTCAGGAATGTGTGAGCATATGCAAAGATCAGAATAGAGACCAAACAACTCAAATAGTGGATGCAAGAGTGGAGGATGAACCCCCATCGCGGCTCAATTCTTGGGTTAAATTTCATGTGCCTGGGTTGACACATGTCGCCCATGAAGCTTCATGCACTCCATCAAGTATGCATTCCCTTTTTTACACGTTGGAGTTGCATCTGTTGCCTCTCCCAGGACTTAGGATAAAAGAAAGTCTTTCACACCACTTTGGAATAATAATAAATTATTATTCCCAAGGACTTAATCCCCTAATATTATCCCCTCACTCCAACCTTTCAGCCCCCTTTCCCTTACCCACCTTTTGGAAGCTTAGTCCTCCATCACTCTTTCTTCATGGTCGGTCGACACACAACGATGCTTATATTTTATTAATGATCTACATAATTACATATACAAAAACCAGGCTCCTGGCCTTTAGTACCCAGGATCTCCAACCTATTAACACATAATCTTACCAACTTATAAATACTTCGCTCGCCAGCCTATAAAACATAATTACAATAGGGGCTCATCCTTGGGGATATTACAATCTCCTCCCCTTATTTTTGCATTGTCCTCAGTGCAACTCTTTACTCAGCAACAACAAGATTTTCAAAATATTCAAAAATATGTGAGTATTCTTTCCACATAGCATCCTCATGCTCCCATGTCACCTCCTCAGGACCATACCATGTCCACTGGACCTTTACAAGCCCTATGTCTCAATTCTAGTGTTGTTTTCTTTTCCGGTCCAATATGCACTTCCAGGACACCTTCTTGCTCCACCTGAATCACATTCGAATCGATTACATGATTAGCATCGGGTATATATTTTTTTAGAAATGAAATATGAAACAAGTTATGTACAGTCATTGATGTAGGTAATACAATCATATATGCAACTGGCCCAATATTTTCTAGGATTTCAAATGGCACAAAAACTTTGGCTTCCAACTTGGAACAGTTTCCCAGCCTCAGGGAACTTTTGTTAGCTTTCACTTTCAGGAAAACATGGTCACCCACTTTAAACTCTTTGTGGGTTCTATTTTTTATCAGCATAACTTTTCTGCCTGTCTTGGGTAGCCTTTAAATTCTGCTTGATTTTTAACATTTTCTCTTCCATTTCCTTGAGCAAGTCTGGCCCAACCACTGCTCCATTAGTTGGATTATCCCAACTTACTGGAGCATTTCAGTTTTTTGCATAAAGTGCTTCAAATGAACTCATCTCCAATGATGTTTGATACCAATTATTGTAGGCGAATTCTACCAAGTGTAGGTAGTATTCCCATTTAGATAGTTTATCCATCACATACATACTTAGCATGTATTTTATCACTCGATTCACCCGCTCTGTCTACCCATCAGACTTAGGATGATAGATTGTCCTAAAGTTTATACTTTTTCCGAACCCCTTGAATAACCCTTTCCAGAAATTCGAGGTAAATTTTAGATCTCTGTCAGACACAATTTTCTTGGGGATACTGTGCAATCGTGTCACTTACTTCATAAAGATGTCAGCAACATTCGATGCCTTGTGAGTAGTCTTTAACGAAATAAAATGGGTAGCTTTCGTAAGCTTGTCCACCACCACCATGATTGAAACATGCAACTTGCCTGTTTTGGGCAATCCTGTGATGAAATCCATTGTCACTACATCCCACTTCCACTCAGGAATGGGTAAAGCTTGTAGCAACCCTGTTGGGTACCAGTGCTCAGCTTTAACCTTCTGACACTCCATACATATAGAAATATATTCTACAATCTATTTCTTCATACCTGGCCAAAAGTAATGGCTCTTGACTGCTACCACAGTTTTCTAATATACAGGGTGCCCTGCATAAGGCACATTATGAATTTCATGCAAAATCGCAAGTTTCAAATCCTTGACATTAGGTACATAAATTTTGTTCTTGTACAGAAGTATTCCATCAGTTTCCAATTTATAGTTTTCCACTTTCTGTGGTATCTCACCTTGTTGTAGCTTTTCTACCAACTCCATGTATTGCAAGTCTGCATTTGTAGCTTCCAAAACTATGCTTTTAATATTAGTTTGGTACATGCTAATGGTTGTAGAATTTAATTTGTGTAATCTACTACTGAGTGAATCAACCACTTTATTATCCTTCCCTTTGATATGTTTTATATCAAAATCGTTCTCATAGAGAAACTCCAACCACATACTCTGTCTAGTGTTCAAGGTTGGCTGATCAAACAAGTACTTCATACCATTATGGTTTGTGCTCAATTCAAACCTCCTTCCCATGAGGTAATGCCTCCATTTCTTTAGAGCATGTACTATGGATGCCAAATCCAAATCATGAGTGACATAATTCTTCTCGTGCTCTTTCATGTTCTTGGACTCATAACATATTACAAATCCATTATGACTAAGGACTCCTCCCAACCCTTCTTTGCATGCATTTGTGCACACCATGAAATATTCATTTGGGTCTCCAATCCTCCATATTGGAGCATTGGTTAACAGTTGCTTCAATTGTTAGAAGCTTTTCTAACATTCCATTGTCCACTGAAATTTCTTCTCCTTCCTTTGCAAGGAAGTGATAGGGTGAGTTATCCTCAAGAACCCTGTGACAAACCTTCTATAATAACCAGCTAGACCCATAAAGGATCTGACTTTTGTCACATTCTCTAATGGCCTCAATATTCTTTGGGTTTACAACTATCCCATCTTTCGAAATAATATGCCCCAAGTAATGGATCTACTCCTAATAAAACAAGCACTTTCTCAACTTCGCATATAGTTGGTTCTCTCTTAGCACCTGCAACACCATCCTCAGATGTTGTTCATGCTCTTCCTCTGACTTGGAATACACCAGAATGTCATCCAAAAATACTATGAAAAACGTGTCCAGATATTCTTTGAATACACCATTCATTGGGACATGAAAACACTGGGTGCATTTGACAATCCAAACAACACCACTGTGAACTCATAATGACCATACCTTGTTATAAAGGTGGTCTTGCTAATGTCTTCATCCTTTATACTTACCTGGTGATATCTCAACCTGAGGTCTATTATCGAAATTATCTTAACATCCTTCAACTGATCAAATAGATCATCTATCCTCGACAGAGGATATTTGTTTAATTGTTTGAAATCAATACAAAATCTCAGTGTCTCGTCCTTCTTCTTCACGAAAAAGACCGGGGCACCCCAAGGTGACATGCTTGGGTGTATATACCCCTTCCTCATGAGATCCTCAAGATGAAATTGCAGTTATTTCAGATCCGACATACTCATTCTATAAGGATCTTTTGACATTGGGACTACTCCAGGCATCAAGTTTACAAAGAAGTCAATATCTCTCTTCGGGGGTAGTCTGAGTACCTCCTAAAATACATATTCAAACTCCTTTAGTACCACATGATATCCAATCTTTGAGACCTCATCCTTAGATGCTTCCTCCACATGAGATGCAAATAATTGACAACCTTCCCTGAAGCACTTCTTCAGTTGCATTGATGAGATTTATCGGACAACAACAACTCTAGGAATTCCTTGGACTGTTTTCTGATTTCCTTCCTCATCTAGGAAAGTGAATTCCTTGTTACGACAATCCAAGATGGCATGGTGCTGGTCCAACCAGTCTATCTCAATTAGATAGTATTAATAACCTAAAGGAAGAACATTCAATTCATCCTTTATGCTCAGTCCATTCATGTCCACTGGGCAGGACTTAATTAACTCAGTGAATTTCCTCTTGGTTCCTGTAGCTAGCAGCACTAACCAAGACTTTTCATGTTTTATTCTCGACAATTGCAAAGTTTCCACAAATATAGGACCTATATAACTATGGCTAGCCCCTGAATCAATTAAAATAGTAAATGGTTGGTTTTTCATCATACCTTTTACTTCAATCATGTGCGATTGATATTATTCTTACTTGTTGTCTAGGGATGCATAGATCCTTGGAATTCTATTGCCCATGTCCTCCATTGTTTCAACCTACTGAACATTGTGGACAACTCTCACCTTGTCATTTCTGTGGGGGGAATTTTTGTACCAATGGTTTCCTTTACAACCCCAGCATTCCATAGGTGATTGTCTTGGAATCTGCCTGCCCACCTCAACCTTCCTAGGATCTCTAAAATATGGTTTTCCTTGAGGAATGTTTCGAAACAAGGGTGGCTTATTTCCCTTCTTCCTCTGATCCATATTGAATTTCTTCTTGTCTTCCCAAGCCTTCAGAAAACTAGGCTTCTCATATTGTTGGTCATACCAGCATTTTTCTCTTCTTATTGTTTCTTCCGTAGTCCTAGGGTCATCGTACTGAATCGTGTCCCCAATGGAAGGGGGAAGTCCACTCAGATACCTTTGAATATTGACAGTATCATCCTTGATGAACGAAACATACTTCAGTAATTCCAAAAACTTCCATTCGTATTCATCAATGGTCATGCTGCCCAACTTGAGTTCAAAGAAATCTTTCATCTTTCAGTCATAATATCTTTTAGTTAAGTATTTCTTATCAAAATATCTCTTGAATTCTTTCCATGTCATATCTTTCTCTCTAATGTTTTTCACCTGCACAAGTTGATCCCACCACATGGATGCCTTTCCCTTCAGTTGATACATTGCAATTCTTCCTTCAACATGAGAGGAATAATTTTGCAGTTGGAAACATTTCCTCATGCCAAGAAACCATGTTTCAACATCTTCCTCCTTCTTATGTTTTCCATCAAACGTAGGAGGCTTAATCTTGTTCATTTCTCCCTTCAATTCATCCACTCTAGATCTCTTATTCTTTCTGGTAGGAGATGGGCTTGAACTATTGTGTTCCCTCCTCTTGGAGAAACCCTGGGAGTGATGATGGTGTCTACCAACACTCCTTGATATTCTTCCATCGGAAGTCTAGTGATTCCCTGTTTTTCTTGAGCTACTCTCTTTGTCCGACTTCTTTTCTATTATCTCTAGACTCTTCATTAACTTTAATTTGAATTCACCCTGTTGTTCTTTAGCTTTCATAATCTTCTTTTTATCTACTCAATGAACCTAGGCATCTTTTTGTAATCTTTCAATGATTTTCATCATATGCCCTTCCTTATCTATCTCTTCTCCATGCCAATAGGAGTTCGATCCTTCAACTCTGAAATGGACGTCCATCCCTTTTATTTAATTCTATGAACTGGAAGCAATTTGTGCCTCTTCCATTTCTTTTCTCTCGGTGGAAAATCTAATCGGTTCTGGCACTTTCTAAACTTCTGCAAGCACACATGCAGACAAACAGAATTTGGCAGGCCCTCTTTCCTTAATAAATTCCACAACATTCATAAACAAAACTGATTACAAAAAATGTTCATATTTCACGAATTTTCTGAGCTCTACTTGACTCTGCAAAAATTTCAAGCCTTAGCCCTTTTCTCTTAGCCCCAACCCCTGCGATCATGGGTTGTGACCAGGAACTAGATCAATAGGTGCTTAACCTAGACTTTGGGATCCAAAGTCTTCATAATACCTCACAAAAGACTCTCAGAGTTCTGAATTAACGAACTCACAAAGTAGAGAGGATCAACCATCCACATCTACCCAGCATCCTATGATAGACACATACTATGGAACCTCAGGTGTCTGAGTTCTGGGACTTCAGGTCTTTGGAAATTCAGGACTTTCGAAGTTCTCACACTTGCTTCCTTTCTATCATTCTAATTTTGAAATCCTGAACCCTGGGTCCACATGGTACAGATGTCACCAAATCAGGTGGTGGCACATGGTATGTATAGGAAGGCCCACGTCACATCTAGCGACGTCATCCGGCCCCACCACACCTACTCTCACTTTGGAACTTCGGACATCGAAACTTCTCCCCTCAACATACTTTAATTATTTTGAAATATGAAATCACGATCTGCTCCTTTGCTTGATCTAAAGGTCAATCTCTTTTCCTATGATCTATGGTGTAGATCTCATTTGTGACTTCAAAGCTTTGGATTTCAACCTTTCTCATATATTTGCATCTAGCTTCACTGCTATCGTAAATTTTGAAGTGATTCTAGGTTAAACCCTTCTTCACTTTCTCCAAATCCGATGGTCGTAAAGGTCTTCCTCTCCTTCCAAATAGATCCTATAGTTCAAACACCTCAAGTGTTGAGCTCTCTCTATTTGTGGTAAAATGCCATGCCAGTTGCGGTTTTATTCTACTACTACTCCTCGTACACTTTGTAACATGGCCAAGTAACCCCTTGGCACTCAGAACCATTCTAAGATTCAAAATTGGTTCCTTCGAACACCATTTCCACTCGAACCTTGGGTCCAAAGACCACTTATTTGGCCCATCCAGGATCAACATTGAAACTATGAATCTGATACCATATTGTAACATCCTCGACCATCAACCTGACTGTTGGGCAATGCTACTATGCGAAATAACACTTATATAGTGTGAGTTAAAATGAAGTTAAATGAATTAACACAGAGTAAACACAAAATTACTGCTACATACAAACTTAATAGAATTAATATAAATTCATACATGAAACAAAATACATGATAACATTTCAAGACACAGACATGCCTCACATATGAATTAAGTACAAAATTAATACTTATCTTTTAAACTAGCGTAACACCACCAACTACGTGCAAAACTTCCATGAACCTCCCAGCCTTAGACTGCGCTACTCATCACTCTCAGCAGTAGGTCACCCCTGAGTTGGGACTAAGCTCCATTGGGCAAGGGAATCTTAGGATAGGCAAGGTCAAAAGGAAGACAGACAATTTATGAGGATGGATTCTCTCCCAGGAGCCACTTATGCCCACTTCTCATAGAATCGCTTTCCCCACATGCTTGTCCCACCCTAGGAGTATACACCTTACTTCCACACAGGACAGTCTTTTGGCTTCTAAACCTCCCTTGCCTTGGGCTTCAGTAATAGGCCGAACCAGAATTCTCTGAGCTCTGCGGTAGCTACATGACCTCTTCTAGGAGTTCTCACTTCCTCCACACACTCTCTCACCTCAAAAGAGTCACTCATAGGCCTGAAAACCTACCTCTTCAACCACAACCACCTTCCTCACCTGGAGAGAGTGTTGCACATAGGCCTGACAATCTGCTTCTCCATCTCCATTCTATCACAAGGATCACAATAGTAAGGCTCATCAAGGAACATATGATGGCAAGAATTCATGCTCATAAAAGGGACTGCATGGCCACAATAGCCCACAGTTATAACACACACGTCATAGATAATTATGGTATGCTCAAGTCTTAGAGAAGACACGGATCGACTTCAGAGGTGTGTGGCTATGCAGAGGTCCAGTGCAAAGACAAAATGGTTCTCGAAAAGGATTCGAGCGAACTCAGGAAGAGTATGGAAGAATCATAGAATGACTTAGGTGATGGATTTTGGGTCTCAAGTGTGTGCGTGAATATTACAAAGGTCGAATACAGAGGCCATGAATTTCACGAGAATGTACCAGTCGGCTTCATGGTTTTGGTTTTCAGGAATGCGTGATCGTATGCAGAGTCAAACACAGAGACCAGACAATTCAGACAATGAATGCAAGAATGGAGGATGAACCCCCATCATAGATCAATTATTGGGTTAAATTTCATGTGCCTGGGCCGACACATATCACCCATGAAGATGCATGCACTCCATCAAGTATGTGTTCCCTTTTTTACATGTTGGAGCTGCATGCATTGCCTCTCCCAGGACTTAGGATAAAAACATGTCTTTCACACCACTTTGGAATAATAATAATAAATTATTATTCCCAAGGACTTAAGCCCCTAATATTAGCCCCTCATTCCAACCATTTATCCCCCATTCCCTTACCCACCTTGTGGAAGATTAGTCTCCCATCACTCTTTCTTCATGGTCAGTCGACACACAACGATGTTTATATTTTATTAATGATCTGCATAATTACATATACAAAAATCAGGCTCTTGGCCTTTAATACCTAGGCTCTCCATCCTATTAACACATAAGCTTACCAACTTATAAATACTTGGCTCACCATCCTATAAAACATAATTACAATTCATAATTACAATAGGGGCTCATCCTTGTGGATATTACATATGTCAGTTCTATAATATTCAGGTGAGAGTATAGATCCACCAAGAGTAGAAAAAAAAATGTTCAGGTCATTCCAATACCCTTGTTTGACACCTATATCAACAAAATATTTGCATCGAGCTAATCAACATGGTACCACTCTATTTTAAGTATTTTTGGTAGACCTATCCATGCCACCACCAAAGCATATAACTTAGAAGACCCAAGACATTGTCACATTGGTATCACTCTTCAAGAACCCTTTTTCGTGGATACAAATCTCTATGGATACCACTCAAGGAGTAGATATTTGCAACAAATTTTCCACTTTGGAAGATCTGTGTGATGAATCACAAAAAAAAATAGATCATAACCATTCCTATGCTCAACAAAATCTTGATGATATCTATGGAAAGATAGATAATCTAAATTTACTACATTACTAGATCTCCAAACTCATGGTAGTACAAAATCATATCCTCATTTGAAAATCCTTGAGTTATCAATGGATAAAATAATTCCCCAAAAGGAAGGGTTTGAATAATCCAATCCCAATGATAATAAATCCACCCCAATTTTTCACGTTGAGAAATATTTATTGGACACAATTTGTCTTAGACCTCTATGCAGGATTTGAAACAAACACTCATTATTTGGGACAAATAAAAAATTTTAAACAATATGGCATAGTTGAGAATTCCATATCCACTTCTAATCAATTTACCATCTACACCAGAGGCATGTCCAATAATTATTTGAAGGAACTCATTACCGGTGGTTTGAAAGAGGAGATACATGCACAAGTATTAATGGATGATCCCACCACTTGGCTGAAATCCTCTCAAAGAACTTTCGATGTCCAAAAGGTGGTGAAACTATTCGACAACCTAGTTATTCCAACAAAGGATGAAAACCTTTAGTAACCACTCACACATCTATATCAAATATCAACACACCAATGTTTTTACATGGTAAAATACCTGTGGGGAAACATCCATGGCACCAACCAATGTGGCCACTTGAGGAAATTTATTAATGCAAGAGAAAAAATATTATAGAGAGTTTCTCAAATTAATCATCGATAAATGAACCTCCATGATATTTAAATAGATATCATGGCCTAAAAAGGTGTTAACCCAAAAATCAATATAATTGTTAATACTGAGGAGAACATGATCTGTCAGATCACTCTATGTGAGGAAAATATTGTGAATGTCAGATTACAAATGCATACTAATGCATACTAAAGAAACACACTTCAACCTTGTTAGCACTATAAGTCACACCTAGATTGTTTCAGGTGTAATCCTAGTACCCATCAAAATATAAATAGATTGAATTGGTTTGAATAGGTGGATCAACAAGACTAGGAAAGAAAGGGAGAGGGGAAAAAAATGTCTGTGGAGGCATTCCATTGGGCATGGAGTCATAACATCCTACATATAAAAGGAAATCAAATTGTATATCATACAAAGGGATATGTAATGTTGAGTAAAAGCATAGTGAATATGACAAAATCAAGAATATAAATTGTACGGATATCCTTTATGCAACATATTAAAGATTGCTTAAATAGTGAAAAATGATTTAATGGGAAAGCTACAATAGATCCTCTTCTATTCATGAATCCATTAATCAATGGCAACTATGATCCTCAAAACTTGAAATATATTCAAGCAATATGATAACAAAGAAATGGGAAAACAAAGAATACCATCTAATAACAACTCTCATGAATATTTAATGGAAGAAAATGTCATTACAAACAGGGCCTCAAGCTTACAAATGAGCAACTAAACTGCTCATCTATCTCTCACCTCTATTGGATCATGAATCTGATCATTTCCTTATCAATATCCACTTCATATATAGTGAATTATCTCTCTCTACCCTAAGGAGGTAGAAACCAAGAAGCTACATAGGGTCGTCCTCCATTTAGGAGTCTTGTACAAAAGATTTCAACAAAAACATAACAAATTCCTATTTTGGGGGATCTTGTCTATTGAGATAAATAAATTTTGAAACAAGTCATGCTACTTGATATGGAGATTGAACACATGCCCCTCATGCCCAAATAACCCCTAGGAAACTATTATAACCTTCCCTAGCAACTAACAACCCTCCCATAGCTCAAATTTTTCATACTAATAGATTTCACAACGCATTTGACAACATGCGCTACTAACTTTCTGTTGTAGGTGAATCCCCCTATGGACAAGTGGATTCCCTCTTGGTATCTAGACTCTTAAGGCCAAGATAGAAAAGTGCTTAAGATGGTCACTGAATTTCTTTTAGATATAATCAAGCTAATAAATGAAAGAGAAGGAGAAAGATATGTACTTATTAGCGATGTTTGTCCTTGCAAAGTCCAAGCTGAGCTTCGATCCTGAGCTCCTTGATAGGTCTTGTAAAACAAACAAAGGTACAAAATACTTCCTACTCTACTAATATTAGCTCAAGCATAGATCCATATACTGCAGACAAACTCATATGGAACAAGCATAAGTTTGAAAGAAACAGGCCAAGAATTGATTATTAATGAGAATGAGTAAAAGTACTTACAATCCCTTGAATGAAGGTGCAACAACTTCTTCCAGTTCTCCTTGTCCAAACCCTTTTCTCAAATAATCTCCATAGATTTCTTTGATGACATTTCACTCATGAGATCATAATTTTGATGTAATTCTCAATCTCCATTTTACCTTTCACCATGAGAAGGCCTCATTATATAACCTTGGAGAGGTCCAACCACTTGAGAGATATTTGGAATAAGTTATGGATTCCTCTCCTTCAGTTGAGGATCTTCCCTAAGATCATTCCTTAACCATCTATTCGAATCCAACAACCTTTAGTAATTGAGGGATTCTTCCTTGATTTGCCTCAACAAACCCAAAATTTGCTTAGAAAAGGGGTAGCGCTCCCTCAAAAGGGTGCACAGGATGCTCAAAAAATCCCCCAAAGAGGCGTAGGGAGTGCCAACACTCTCTGACAGTGGGTAGGTGAGCGTTCCTCTCCAAAATTCATTTTTTAGTAGTTCTTTCAATTGAAAAAGGTTTGTGCTTCCTATCAATTGATTTCTCTTCTTCCAAACTAGCCTTTGAGGTGTCTTAAGTGTCTTTGTGATGTCGTTAGGGGCATGAAATAGGAAATATGGTAGTATGATGTTTGTGACACTTGCAACAATTATAGTCAATATGCGACACTTGCGGACAATATGTGACACTTACAACACTCGTAATGACGACACTTGTGACAATATTGAAGTGAGTAATTTTGAGGTGTAACAGATTGCCCCCCAAAGTACGAAGTTAGAGGACAATGATTTCTGAAGTTCTTTGTAGACTTTTTCAAGAAAGGGTATGGATGTAGAGAAATAGGAAAAAGATGCACACAACCATCAAACAAATATTATGACATGTTTCAAACCCAAGGTAGGCATACCTATGCTTGAGTGATAAAGACTTTTTAGGTATGGCCACCATAAAATACACTGCGGACCCATAATTATATTAACAAAAGGTATAGCCATTGAAGATACAACATGGATCTATACTCCCATGACCTGAACTAATCGTGGCCACAAATAATACACAGTGGATCTATGAAATGACAAGACATAGCCATGACCAATACAAAGTGGATCTATGTAATAGTATATGTGTCATAGTTCAAGAGAACTCCTTCACAACCTAGGAAAAGTACATATAAGAGTGATTACTCAACCCAGGGTCTTCTTACCAATCTCGTTGTAGTATGAATCTAACCATGTGAATAGATGTCTTGATGTCGAACATGGAAGAAACCTCTTGATTACTGGTCAATGATGTAAATCGTTAACAAGAGAGAGGGAAATCACCATTGATGTCAATGATTCCCAAGGTACTCTAGTACATTCTGATGAATGTGAATAGATGAGCTGAAGTCAAACATCCATGGAATCATCCGATCAGAGGTCAATTATGTAAATCCATTGTTGGACATGAGGAGGCCTTCCATTGAGGCATACAGGTCCCAAGGTACTAACTGGTTTCTAAGTTTGAGTCCCTGTACAATGTGTTGAATTCGACAGGAATAGACTCATCGAAGGAGGGCCTTGATGTATCCCCCATCAATGACATGAAATAGACGTAGAGATGTAATTGGTAGATTGAATGAACATGGACTGACATGGGTATTGAAACATGATATTTGTGATGGATGACTCTCGAGGCAGATACTTCCCTTGAACACTGAGGCACATCAGCAGAAACTTGACATGGACCAAAACTTGATGATGCAGTGGATGTTGTGACTTTCGTCAGGTGACCCAAAGGGGTAAAATAAACTCAGAGGATTGGCTCAGTGCATAGGTTCAGTGGATTAAAATGTGTGCAAAGACAAAGTGTCGTGTTCAAGGGCAACTGTAAGAGTTATTAGTAGTGTTCTCAAAAACTGTCTGGCTTGCTTCTTTCAATTTTTCCCCCATCCAGATAGAAAAGTACTTCTTTTTAATTTAACAAGCTCGAGGAGGGTAAAACATGATCGATATGACTCACCTTTGGTAAGTCCCTCTTCCTTTGTTTAATGAACTGGAAGAAGTAAGGGTTCGATCCCGTATGGGCCCTTCAATGTATGATCATTTAATGAGTCTAGAGAAGGTAAACGCAGTGGTTTTTCATATTTAGAGAGTCTTAAAACAACTTAAAGATGACTCCAGTTTTGTCCTTTTTCGCAATGTTAGTCTCGCGAGGCTGAAAAAGAGATAAATTATCACTCGAAAGATGCCCTTTCAAACCTTTTAACAAGTGGGAAAGGAAGCAAGATCACTTGACAATCTTTTCACATTTAGGGAGTTTGAAAAGAGTTTAAAGAAGACTCTAGGGGGTTCCTTTTTCATGTATCCATGTGGGTCCGAAAAAGAGAGAAAAGTTTACTCGACGTATTCTCATGTGTTTGAGCTTGAGAACTAACGAAGACTATTCTCATGAAGGTGACAAGATAAAATGAACAAACATGCTTCAAAAACTGCCAATAATGTCAAAACTGCATTCCAAGGGATCAATAAGCCTCCAAACATTTCTCAAAAACCCAAAAATAAATATATCATATGAGGAAAAAAAAATGAAACATATAATAGTAAAAAGGGGTAACATTTGTCATTTACCATTTCATTTATGCAGAGATTTGTAGCAGTGGAGAATTTGTGTTTTAGAGTTGAATCTTGAATTGTTCAATGCCGGAGCTATGGTTGATCATTTTCCTCATCATTTGGACCAGGTTGGTGTTCTTTTCCTTCTCTTTCATTTGCATGATTTAAATTTTGTTTTAAGGCACTAAAAAGTTATGAAAAATGATGCCCTGGGTCAGTCCAAGCACCCAAAAATCTCATCGCTCCCTAGAAATCATGGGTATGCGCTACATGGCTTGGAAAATGCTCCTCTTAACCCATGGGTGGCATGACAATGCCCTGATGTAGTGGAAATGGGGGCGCTGTCTCAAAAAACCACAAGAAAAATGCCCAAAAAAAGGCTCACACGTGCTCAACATGTGAGGAGGATGTTTTGAGTTTTTGAACATTTAAATGGCTAATGTAAGGGTGGATTGATGTCCTAATGTTCATATGAAAAGGGCATTGTTATTTTGAAAAAACAATCAATCATTTTTTTAATTTTTAAAATTGCCAAAGATTCGCTAAAATCATGATTTAATGAATTTTGTTGTTAATTGCGGGTGACTTCGGCAACATGCTTGAGTGGAAAGAAAGAGAACATGATATCGATGATGTGGCCACTTTGCAAACTCCCCAATCAAGAGTCACGTTGAGTAAGTTCGGTCTCCTCAAATATTTCAAAATGCAAAAGATGAAGAAGGAGATTCTTCATCTCGAATACATGATCAGGTTGTGGAATGTTGCAGAGAAAGGGTTCCAGATAGGGACGCAACTTCTGACCATCGAGCTGGAGGAGGTATATTTCATAAACAGTCTTTAGAAGAGAGGGGTTCCTATATATTTATCTGGGAAGAGGGCACTTCTTGCACCTGTGGATGAGTATCTGGCAAACCATTGTGTCCCGGGAGCGAGGCTAGTCGGAGGCAGGATTGCAATCAAAGTTATCAGAGACTTGCCTCTTCGATCCATATTTTT
>JASDQU010100119.1:209604-256122 GCA_032191745.1 Picea mariana
AAAATACCACATCTTGGAAGGCACCAGGAGGTTAACGCGTGCGTTAAAATCCTGTTGTCGTGCTTCCACGATGGTTACTTATGGCTAGACAAACGCATCACCGTCAATCCAACGCTGATCCATAGGATCACTGGCCTAAGTATGCAGGAACCCGACCCACATGACTTTTACCCAGGGAAGGCTGTAGATCGCACCCTAGCACAAAGGATTAAAGATACTTATTGTGATGTAGAGAAGGAAATGCGAGGCTACAAGGTAGCCTCCATTAAGAATGGTGTAGTGTGCCTTGCTTGATAGTTGATCATTGGTAAGCTAGTTAGGAAGAACAGACCCACGCAAGTCATGGGGTTTGTCGTTGACCTCATGGGAAAGTGCGTGGAGGGATTACATATGAACTGGGCTAGTTACTTAGTCAACCAGCTAGAGGTGGATTTCCGCGAAGCTTAGGATCAGGGCTATGAATTCCACTTTAGTTGGCTCCTAATCCTTGTCGCATTTACAACTTGGGAGATGACAGAAGGTGCGACCTTCCCTGACATTGAGCCATTCAAACCACTTGCTGCGAAGTTTACCATGCTTTGGTATTCATGCGATATGGGAAAATAGTGGTAGTCGAATGCAATATTCCATACCTACTACTTGTAGCTGAAACACGCTATTGAGTTTTTCCCCCATATGACACCGAACACTTTGGACAAATTCAGGCCCCTGTTGAAGTTCCACGTAGATAGACATTTTACATATATCATTATGTGCACAAACGAGAGTAAAGAAGAGATGCAGTCATACTATAATATCATCGAGGAAGATTTGGAGGAGATCACTAAGGAATGGCCCATAGAGTACCTTATACCAATCGACTAGGCGAAACTTTCTGACCCAGAACTCATTGGAAACCCGATGGTTACCCGCGAAGAGTATGATGCACCCAATAATAGCAGGAAGAAAAAGAAAGAAGAGGTACAACAACTGGACAACTTCTTAGAAGAAATTGCTTCAGACTCACTAGGCAGAGGAGGTGGTGACGAAGTGGAAAAAGAAGAGAAAGAAGGGGAAGAAGATGAGTAGAAGCAAGGCGAAGTGACACCACCATAGAATCCCCCTGATGATGCAGATCCACTGAAGAAAATAAAGGTTTCCCCTACAAAACCTACATCGCGGAAGAAATCCAAAGCTAGTAAGCCGAAGCTATAGATTGTGCTGATGGTGGATGACTTCGACTTCATTATTGTAGCTGTGTCAGACACCTCAGAAGATATTTTGTAGAGAACCAAAGAAAAACAAGAGGCTATGTATGATAGAATTGAGACAGAGCTAAGGGGTGTCCAACAAGCCCTTCAATCGAGCTGCGCAATGTCCACTGTGCCCCAGCCATCAGATGAAATAGAGTTGGGAGATGAGCCTACCCAACTCCGTAGAATAGATGACGCCACTGAAGCTCGCCTTCATTGCATTGAGGAAGAGAAAGACCGGGCCATAATAGCTCTGAATCAAGAACAAGAGGAGGTGATAGAGCAATGCAGGGTTGTGCAATAGGAGAATGCTGCCCTCCAAACTAAGTTTGAAAAAGAGAAAACACAGATCTAGCAAGAGAAAGAACAGTTGCTTGCGGAGAAAATTGGAATCAAAGAAGCAGTCAACAGAGCACTCCGCTATGTGACGGGCTTAGAACAACTAGAGGAAGACCCAGTAGAGCATCAAGTGGCAAGGCTTGCTGAAGCCATTCAACAACTTCAACAGAGAATAACAAATCTATAGCTACAAATAGTGCGAAGCACTCCACAGGATGTGCAGGATCAAAGAGAAGCAACTGCTCGGAGTGCAATTGAGAGAATCAAGGCCTTTGCCATGGAATGTAAACAACTAAGTGATCGCAAGGCCCAGACTTAAGAGCGACTCACTGAAGATCTTGAACTAAAGACACTAGAGTCACAACTCCAGGAGGCCAAGCAACAAGCAACACGAGTTCGGGCATAATTGAAGCTCTCATCAGCAGTTGAGAGAATGAAACAATCCCAAGAACAATGCACTGTTCAAAAACAAGTCCATACTATACAGAGAAGTCATGAAAATTACTCAGAGGCTCCAGCCGGCCCAGGACGCAACTTTCCAATTGTTTGAAGAGATTGAAGGATGAGGAGCAGAACTAGAACAGGTAGTCACTACAGTTGAGCAATGATTGGAAGGACCTGTGAACGAGGCAATTCTTTAGGAGTTCACCGAGGAGGATGCCTTAACATAGCAACAGGTCGAAGCAACTCGAGGATTTTGACGCAAAATTAACCAAAGCAAAGTGACTCGGGATGAGTCACAGGTGAGTGTTGGGGGCCTGTTGGCCCTTGACCAAGTTTTGGAGATCCTTGGTCAGGTTTGACCTATTTTGGGACTTAGACAGTCTGTTGAAGGCAGAGCACAATTCGAAGTGGAGATCATGGGATCTCGTCCCCTTTTTAGGGCATTTTTGGGTTTTGGGCTTATGTAATGGGTATGGGATGTCGACCCATGGGTTTACTCATGTTTAGGCCCTTTTGTAATGTATAAATAGAAAGCTAGGCGATGTAAGTAGGCGCGCAAATGTGTATATGCGATGCTAAGTGAAAAATGGCAAGTGAAGGCCAATGTGCTAAGTGTAAGTGATAGTTGTAATTGCTTTGTGCATACTGTGTGAGACTTACAATGCTAAGTGGAGGTAACTGTAAGAGACTGTGTAAGGGATTTGTGCTGTAACCTAGCTCGGGGAAGGAGGATCTGGCGAGGTGCGCACATGTATCTTGTCCTCTGCGGAGTGGGATTTTGATGCTATGTGCCTGTAAGAAGCTTGACAAGAAGATAATAAAGAAGAGAAGAGTTGGTGAACGTAGTCCTAGGCTGGGGGTGAACCACGTATATCCTATGTTATGGTTGCTTTGTACATTTTGATTATTGCTTTATGCCTTTGATGTGATTTATGCTTAGTGTTGTTATCTTTATGAATGTTAGAAGCATCTGATATAATAGCTTAGTGCTTAGTGATGTGAATGAATGCTAGATCTGATCTATTTCTTTATGCTAAGTGCTTGAATGTATGGAATCTTGTTGAATACTGCGTTGCGCTGTAATTAGGGTTTATCTGTGCTGTGAACAAAGGTTAATTACTAATGGATGACAATTGCTAAGTGCTTTGTTAGAGTATTATAATCACAGATCTGTGTCCCATCTAAGGTTGTAGATACTAGAGTCCTACAACCACCCCTGCCTCTACCTCGGGTGAGACTTCATCTGGTTCGTAGGTGTTGCCGAAAGGGCCGATAGTTAGGGTTTTGTTGGTGCGATGTTGAAGCGTTGAACCCTGGGTCTACCCCTGTGCCAACACCTTTAGATACTATCAATATTACCTCTCCTGAACCTGATTCACTTCCTACCCCTCCATGGTTCACCGATTGACTGTCTGAGGATATTCCTCCAAATCCTCCCAATTATCTGGTTCATTTCCCATAGGAAATCTTGCCCCATACCACGGTTTAGCACCCACAGTGTCTGGACATTTGGTTTATTTCAAGTGAGCCATCACAACCTGCATACAATTCCCCTTCAACATCCTCACCACTCGAGGACAATCACACATTGATCAACCCCTCTGCCACCTCCTAGGATCCCTTGTATTCTCATATTTTTCACTCCGACAAGGATATCCTGGAGGAACTCACTACCCCCAATTGCCCATGGAATGTGCTCCATCACCGAGCACTTTTTCTTTCACAGGAAGCCTTTGACCCTCCTATCCAAGCCTCTGTATATGCAATCGAAACCAAGGATTTTATTCCACCAGGGAATATAGACTGGTTCAACAACCCTATCCCTGCCCCAGATGATTTTGAAGAAGGCAACATGGCCAATATCTCCCCCACTGTCAAAATCAACATTTCCACCAAACCAAGAATCGTAGAAGAAATAACCATTGGCGCCGCATGATTCCCTAAGGAACTCATAGCTTACAAAGCCCTTTTTCCAGAATACAAGGATATTTTTTCTTAGTCATATATGGAGATGCCCGACCTCTATCCTTCTATATTCGAACATCGCATCGACACATGGCCAGATGTCGCCCCAGTTCACCAAAAGCAGCGCCCCTTTCACCCGTCCAAAGCTACGACTATCAAAGCCAAAATTAACAAGTTACATGTTGATGGGTTCATTTACACCATTGCGTATACCTCATGGGTTTCAAACCCCATCCCTGTTAACAAAAAATAGGGCACTATTCACATCTGCACCGACTTTCGCGATCTCAACCATGCTTGTCCCAAAGACAACTTTCTAAACCCTTTCATCGACCAAATTATCAATGATTGTGCTAGCCACAAAGCTTTGTCCTTCATGGATGGGTTCTCCGACAACAATCAAATCCAAATACATCTAGCAAATCACTATAAAACTGCTTTTACTAACCCATGGGGTACTTTTGCTTATCGTGTCATGCCTTTTGGACAAAAAAATGCAGGTGCTACATTTCAACGGGCCATGACTTATGTTTTCCATGATCTTTCTCACATCATCCTCGCTTATTTGGATGACCTGACTACTCAATCCAAGAAACAAACTCAACATTTAGACAACTTACGCATCATTTTTCAACAATGCCACCAATACAATATCTGCTTGAACCCCCTCAAGTGTGTATTTTGCGTCACCTTCGCACACCTTCTTGGGTTCATCGTCTCCCAATGCGACATCATGGTAGACCCCCTCAAGTCCCAATCTATCACATAAATCCCACCACCTAGGTATTTTCACCAACTACAGAGCCTACAAGGCAAAGCTAACTTCTTACGTAGCTTTGTCCCAGATTACACCACTCATGCACATGGTTTCCTCCGCTTACTATGTCATGACATCCCATTTTGATGGGATGAACATGCTCAAACTTCTTTTGATGATTTAAAAAAAACCCTATCCAATGCCCCTTTAATTAGTCCTCCAGACTATGAACACGATTACATCCTCTACTTATCAACCTCAGTTGTCTCAGTAGCAGGATTCCTCATCCAATTAGGAGATGATGGGCGTGAGCATGTCATTTACTACATCAGTAAAAATATTTCAGGATCACCCTTGAAACACAATCGTGATGAGAAGCTAGCCCTCATAGTTTTCCTCGTAGTCCAAAAGCTGTGACACTACATCCTGCTTCGAACTACCAAAGTTGTAGCAGATTCCAACCCCATGCAGTATTGGCTTAATCGACGACAAATTAATGGAAAATTTTCTCGATGGATTGTTCTCCTTCAGGAATATGACCTAGAGTTCTCAACTTACAAAAGCAGGAAAGCGCTTGTCCTCGCCGAACTCATCACAACTTTTCCCTCAGACACTCAAGCTTCAGCCATCAATACAGACTTTCCTAACAAACACCTCTTCTTCATCTCATCGGATGACCCCTGGTATGGTTACCTTATCATCTACCTTCGAACACATAAGTTTGGGTCTCATCTCTCTCTAGATGATCGTCGATGCATTCGCCATCAGGCCCCTCGATACCTACTCATAGGTGACATCTTGTACCGATGTGGGGTCGACACCATTCTTCGCCGATGTCTGACCATCAATGAGGCCAACAAAGTATTGAATGATTTCCATAGTAGTTCTTGCGGTGGTCACCTCTCGAGTACGTCCACCACCCAAAAGATCATTCGAGCAAGATACTTCTGGCCCACACTATTCCATGATTACATCCACCCTGTCAAGCGATGCGACAAATGCTAGCTCTATGAAAACAAAGCACAAGCACCACCCTCTCTTATACATCCAGTCATCACCGCTGATCCCTTCTGCAAATGGGGCATAAACTTCATGACTTGCAATCCTCCATCCAGTAATGGACACAAGTACATTATCGTGGTAGTATATTACTTTACCAAATGGGTCGAAGCCATGCCTACCTTCAACAATACCACTGACACAACAATGAGTTTTTTCTTCAACCACTTCATTACCCATTTCGAAATTCCACTATAGTTAGTATTGGATCACGGTAGGCACTTCGAGAATGAGATCTTCACAGAAATCTCCTCAAAGTTTGGCTTCTCCCATGAGTTTCCCTTCCCATACTTCCCTCATTCCAAAAGACAGGTCGAGGCTATTAACAAAGTCCTCAAAACCATGCTACAACGTACAATCAACAAACATAAGACCAACTTGAATCATATGTTGTTTTTAGCATTATGGGCTTATCGTACGATAGTCAAAACTGCCACCACTTTTGCACCATTTCATCTCATCCATGGGAACGAAGCCATCCTCCTTATCGAGTGCAAAATTCCCACATTATGCACTGCCATCGAGCTATTACCTAACACTGCTCCAATGGAGCAACGCTTGCTGACCTTAGAGTCGCTGGATGAAGATCGTTGATCTTCATTACAAAACAATGAGGCAACTAAGAAACGGTCTAAAGCCACCTTTGACCACCATGTCAACCTTCATTCATTTAACAAAGGAGATCTCGTCCTAGCCTATGATATCATCCACAATACTCTTGGTCATGGGAAATTCAAATCATTATGGCATGGACCCTACATTATCCAACACTGCCTCACCAAAGGAGCATACATCCATGTTATTGAGAGATGCATCCTCCATCGACCTACCACATCAGTTATGTTGATGGTGCTAGCTGCTGGACACAGAATCTTTCTTTGGCTGCTTGGGCCCTCTATACCCTCTCACATGAACTGCTCCACTCCAACGACATATGTTTGGGTTCAACCACAAAAAACCAATCAAAATACGCTACCATCATTGGTCTCCTCACCGAGGCCAGTCACCTCCACATTCGTCACCTTAGCATTTTATTAGATTTCGAGCTAGTCATCTTGCAGATCAACAATGTATATCGTGTCCGCGATCCTTGCCTCTTTCACAAATACCTGCAAGTTAGACTCTTATCTCGAAACATTGATTCAATTACATTTACACATATTCCAAGACAATTTAATCAAATAGAAGATAACATGGCTAACCTAGTGTTAGATCGACATTTATCACATCAACACATCATCACATATTGATATGCATCATATATTGGTCACATCATATAGATCAGACATCATAAACTATCAAAAACATAAACACATGTAGACATAACAAAGAGCCAAAAGATATGTATCCATATATATATATATCTCCTCTGACGTGTCATAAATGTTTACAAAGTACAAAATATACATTGCCTGCAGGCCAGTGAGTCCCTTCACCCCTATAGGTACAAAGTGGGTACCCCCTACCCTATACAAAATGGGTATCAACTACCTTGTACAAAATGGGCTCGCAAGCCTATATAAATACAAAAAAAGACCGACACTCATGGTGCCCCTAGAGCTCGCCCCCAGGTCCTCTGTTAGCTGGAGGCACCCCACTAGCTGGGGGTCCTCCAGGTCTAGGGGGAAGTCGACTAGTCATCGTTTACAACTTCCCGAAGGATCAAGGTCCACCACTCTGTCGGTACACCCACACACTGCTCCAGGAACCTCTCATCCTGGATGTGGGCCCACATGCCCTCTAGCACATCCTAAAGAACCTCCTCGAACTGATGATGAAGGTCCTCCATCCCCCCTCCGACCTCTACTCATGACTCATGCGCTGGTCCAACACCAACATCATCAAATATCTGCTTCCAGCCTGCCCTCGGCTCATGTGCTAGCCCAACAACAACATCATCTCTCATGCGTTGCTGTCCTATCGACATATTTGCTCACAACGGTCGCACTAGCCCCGAGCGAGCTAACTCCCCAACCATCTCAGCCTCATGGCCTCGGGGCCCCACATCTGTAAACACAAAAACTAAAGGTAGAGTTAGCATCCATATATACATAATCATATGCTACACTATCAAAATCACAAAACATAAATGCACAAACATACCTTTCTGGTCCCAGACCTCTCCAGGAGGCAACACCATCTTTGGGTCATGCCGGTATTCCATCCCACCGTATGGATACCGTAGTATCACCTATACAATATGATGCCACACACGTGCCACCATGGCCATAAAGTAGTGGCCACCCTCCCCCCCACCGCGACGAGCCAACACCTGGGCCCATTGCATCAATCGCGACTACTGCAAAACCCTCGGGCGCAACAGGGGCACCCTCTCCAGAAACCATGCCACCAAGATGGACCCAAATGCAAACTCACCAGAGTCAGTGGTCCGACACAAGTGAATTTGCCCCATCATCCTTGAGTGCAACATCAGCCCCCAGGCAAAAAATTCCCCATCTAGGACCCTCTCCACAATCCTCAACTGACCTCCCAAGATCCACTGAGTCTCTAAGGATCCATAGATCCTCACCACCATGGCCGCAATGCACCGAGGCAAGAGCTCATTGATTGCCTCGATATGGATAACCAAATCCGACATCGGGTTCGGCCCCGAGAAGTAGCATTGTGCCAAGTATATCAATCTCACATCTCCCGACAACTGGGGGTCAGTAGACAAGGCCATCCCCTGGAAGGGGAGCCCCATCAGAAAGTATACATCCTCCACAACTAAGAGTGTCAGATGCTATCCCCTCACAATGAAGCACTACATATCAACACTCCACATGGATATCATATATTGAAGCCAGAACTCCTACGACCGTATCAAAGGGAACTCAAAGAACTTGAGAAACCCATAGGCTACCAATTGTCTCTGAACGCCTGGATGCTCCCTCACAACCTCTCAGAGGCGCTCCCAGTCTCACTCCCTCTAGTGGACTAGCATAATGACTTTCCTATCACAAGATGATCACCTGCATCCGCATAAAAACACTTGGTCAACCCTCATCATTCATAAAAAATATCAAAAAATTCAAAATTTCATCCACCCTTAGCTTCGTCTCCAGTGCGCGACTTTCACCCCCACATGTGCACAGATATGCGCACCTATTATTTGCATAACTGTGCATTAATGTGCAGATGTCAGATAAACAAATGCGCATCCATGCACAACTGTCACGCCAACAGGTGCACACACATGCACTCCTATTCTCTACACAGCTGCACACTGATGCACAATTGTCTGAGAAACAATTGTGCATAATGCACATCTGTAATTATAATAGGCGCGCATCTCATGCATGCATATTTTCCCCTCCTACGTGCCCCTATGTGTGGCAGTGTAAAAAAAAACTGCACATTATGCGCAAGAGATGGAATTAAACCCACACATGTGAGCACGAGTATCCTTCCTTCTCCCGTGCATTAGTGGGCCCACCCCTAAACTTACCCTTGTACGACCATCCGTACGACCCCTAACTCGACCGTAGAAAATTCATACCATGCAGGAGGATGAGATCACTAACCTAACTCTCGCACCTCCTGGATTGATCGAATCAAGCTCCCGTAATCTCTGAAACTCTTCCAAATGATCTCGTCAACTCACTATAGCAGCGGGTACAAATGAGGTGGCATTATGGGCCCACCAGCCATATATAGTCCCTTTTTCCAAACTTCCACACTCAATTACAGGAGCCCAGAGCCTCTGTTTCCTGATCCATCTTCAGCCATGGGATCATGTTCCCACCATATACACAGTCACATTCCCCGGGTCATCATCTGAAATTTGCTCTGGGGGAGCATTTTTCTCACGTCACATCCAGGTACACATGCTCATGTTCAAAATTATCAAATGAGCAGTTATATGTTCTTTATTATTAGATATTGTTCATGTTAGGTATTTTGTTTTCATGTGTGCAGGTACTTGGTCATCACAAACAATGCCCCCTCTTTAGGTATATGTTTGACACTGGCATGCAATTATTCCATTTGAATATCAATTGCATCTCCCAGTCACACCCTCTGATGTTTACCTTTAGGATCCTTACATCTGGCTCTGCAGTACCGTCACCTCTGCTCCACTTTGGTACTGTCACCCGATAGCAGTCCCCCATACATGAGTTGTCCCATTCATAGTTCCCCTCAAAAATTTGACACTCATGCTGCTTTCACCCCCTAGGAATGGGAGTCACTATAGTCTTATGCATTTTTGAGAATAATCCACACACTTCTTCCCATCACATTGCTATCTTTCCCAATGGACTCCTAGGTTCTTTCATCTCGGTTCTATTTGACTACACCTCCACAACATCATTATCCCTCCATCTCACACACCATCAGTTTTCCCATCTACGGATTACCCTCCATTCATTTACCTCACATAGAAACCCACCCATGGGGCCCCAACCCTCCACTATTTCCCTTCGAAACTTGCGCCCTCATCGACCAAGCCATCTCGCACTAGGGAACCCGTTTCTATATTTGTACACTCATCCCAAATTATTCTTTATTTATTTGGTAATTGTAAAAAGCCTTTGTTTCCAACATTTACTTAGCTTTTTGTTGTCACCTTTGATGACCTTCTTTTCCTGGCAATGCAAACCATGTCGCCCTTAGTTGGGCCATCCACTCTACATTTCCAACATCGTTCATAAACCCTGAGTATCCCAAGTCCATGCACCCATGATCTCTAAGTTTTTCCACTTTGTTATCCCCTGGCATAGTTTAACCTCATATCTAGTCGTCCCCCTGACATTAGATACAGTTTTACAGTTGCTGCCAATCACCCTTCATACATACCCCCAACCAAGGGCAGTCTTGAGTCTCACCACATCTTGACTTCATTCATGTTCCTTATCAGTCCTTGATCTTATTTCCGTGGACTTCACAAAGCCCTTTGCTTCTTGGAGTTGCGTCTCCCTTTCTGTCGACACCAACACAGTTTCCATAAGGGAGACAATATCTTGAGTCTCATTACCTTTACAATGAGGAGTATTGGCACAGTAGGAAACCCAGGGTTCAACGCTACAACAACGCACCAACAAAACCCTAACTACTGGCCCTTTCGGCAACACCTGCGAAGTAGATGAAGTCTCACCCGAGGTAGAGGCAAGGGTGGTTGCAGGACTCAGGTGTCTGCAATCTTAGCTGGGACACAGATCTGTGATTATAATACTTAATAAAGCACTTAGCACAGTTATTTCATCATTATTTAACCAATATCTACTTCGTAGATAAAACAAAGCATCGCAACATTCACCTAGATCTAATGTATATAAGCACTTAGCATAAATAAAAGGATTAGATCTGGCAGATTCAAGCACTAAGCACATTCACCTATATCAGATCTAACATCTAGATTCATCATAAGCACAAAACATACACATATCTATCTATCTCTCTATATCAAGCACTAAGAAAATAACACATAAATACATCAGAACATCGCACAGAGCAAAATTACACAATATTTACATGGTTCACCCCCACCCTTGGGCTACGTCCACCAACTCTTCTTATTTATTAGCTTCAATCATTCATCTACATGCACAGAGCCACAAAAACCCTACTCCGCATAGGATAGGAGATCTGTGTGCACCTCACCAGATCCTCCTTCTCTAGATAGGTCTAGCACAAAGCCATTCACAGTTTGTTACAACCACTCACACTTAGCTCTACAAGTTTCTCACAATATGCATAGAGCATATACCAATCATACTTGCACTTATCACTTAGCTTATCAGACTCTCTACTTATGTCACCTAACTACTTATTTATACTTTACAAAATAGTCCTAAGCATGGGTAAACCCATGGGCCAACATCCCATACCCCTTACATATTCCCAAATCCCAAAAAGGACCCAAAAAAGGGGCTGAGATCCCACGATCTCTGCTTTGTCTTGCGCTCCATCTTCGACAAGCTGTCGAAGTCCCAAAAATAGGTCAACTTGACCAAGGATCTCCCAAAACTTGGTCAAGGGCCAACATCCCCCAACACTCACCTATGACTCATCTCGAGTCACTCTGGTCTGACTAGTTATGCTTCGAATGCCTCGAGATTAGCTCGAGCTTCTTTGACTTGTTGCTTTGCTATGGATTCCTGTTCAACAAACTCTTGGATGACTGCATCATTGATAGGTCCCTCTAGACACTGTTCAACTGTAGTGACAACCTACTCTAGCTCTACTCCTTGGCATTCTACCTCTGTAAAAAATTGATAGGCTTTGTCTTGTACGGGTTGGAGCCTCTTAGTTACCTCCATAACTCTTCTCTGGATAGTATGGATTAGCTGCTGTGTAGTGCATTTCTCTTGGGAGCGCTTCATTCTTTCCACAACTGACATGGACTTCAGCTGCGCCTGTATCTTTTCGGCTTGATACTTCGCTTCTTGGAGCTGCCACTCTAGTGCTTTCAGTTTTGGGTTCTCCATGAGTTTTTCATAGGTCTGGGCATTGCGATCAGTGAGTTTCTTACATTCTAGGGTAAGATCCTTTAGCCTTTCAACTATGGGTGGTTGCTTCCTTTTGGTCTCTTACATCTTGTGGGGTCTCAGGTACAGTGCGTAGGTCTAGATCTGCTATGTGTTGTTGTAGCTGCTGGATGGCTTCTGCGAGCTGGTTCACCTACTATGTAACTCGGTCTTCTGCCTTGATTTATAAGACTGTCATAGAGAGAAGTTCTCTGTTGACCACTTCTTTTACTTTGAGTTGCTACACAAACAACTATTCCTTTTCTTGCTGTAGCTGTTCTTTTTCTTCATCAAACTTCACTTGGAGAGCAATCTTTTCCTATTCTACAGCACTGCGTTTCTCTATGAGTACTCCTTGTACTTGTGTCAAAGCTTGGGTGGCTCTCTCTGTTTCTTCCTGTGCTCATCAAAGGCAAGCTTCGACTGTATCTGCTAGGCGGCGGAGTTGATCTAGCTCATCTCTCAATTCTGGTTCTCTCAACATAGTGGAGACTACACAGTTGGACTATAGGGCCTGCTATACCCCTCGAAGTTCAGTCTCAATTCGATCATACATATCCTCTTGCTTTGCTTCTTGTTTCTCTGCTATTTCTAGTGAAGCATCTTGCATGGCTGCTATGAGGAAGTTGAAGTCATCGAAGGTGAGGACGGTTTGCATCTTGGTCATGGTGGCCTTCGATTTCTTCTCGGAGGAAGGTTTCAGAGGTGAACCTTTCCTCTTCTTCATGAGATCAACCTCATCTCCTTTCTTCTGTTTGACTTATTTGTCATATAACTCTTCGCCATTGCTTCCTTGCTCTGGTGATATGGAAGCAGTTTTAACGGATGTGCTGTCTAATTCTTGGACCTCTTCAGTCTTCTTTTTCCTGCTAGGTCCGGGTGCATCCTGTGTTGTTTCTGGGCTGTCAATGTCAGATATCTCCGCAGGGTCTGCTAGAATAAGGAGGTTCTCCGACCAATCCTTTGTGATCTCTTCCAAGTCCTCCTCCATCAACTTGTAGTAGGATTGCAACTGTTGTTTGTGTTCATCAACGCATGCTGTGATGTAAATAAAATTCTAATCTACGCTGAACTTCATCAATTGCCTGAATTGGTGTAGAGTGTTCGGAGTCATGCAAGGCTCAGAATGTATGGCTATCTTAAGCTAATTATAGTAGGTATGAAAAACAACGTTTGACTTCCATTGTTTATTCATGTCACTTGAGTACCACAATGTACTGAACTTCACGGCCAGTGGTTCAAAAGGCTTGATGTCTGGGAAGGTCGTACCTTTTGGCATCTCCCAGGAAATAAAGGATATAAGGATCAAGAGCCAGCTGAAATGAAATTCATATCCTTGATCCTGTGCTTCTTTGCGGTCAAGTTCCAACTGATTCACCAGGTACTGCGCCGAGTTCATCTGAAGGCCTTCTGTGCACTTCCCTACAAGGTTGACTACAAAATTGATGACTTGGGTGGGTTGGTTCTTTCATACTAACTTCCCTGAAATCAACTAATAGGTGAGGCACAATGCACCACTCTGGATATAAGCTACCTTGTAGCCTCACATGCCCTTCTCGACATCGCCATAAGTGTTCTTGATATTCTATGCTAGGGTGTGGTCCATGGATTTTCTGGGGTAAAACTCCTGTGGGTCGGGTCCTTGCATACTCAAGCCGGTGATCCGATTGATCAACATCAGATCAACTGTTATACGACGGTTTAGCCACAAATAACCTCCATGGTAACAAGACAACAACAACTTGACACATGCATTCACCTCCTGGTATCTTTCGAAGTGGGAAATCTTCATGACGTTCAACAAGGTGGACTGTGCGAGGTTCATAGTCCACGACTGGGGGATTATCTTTGAATTCTTCCCCTTAGTTCTGGTCAGGTACTTTTGTGGGGCGAGCATGTTATAGAATTTGCGATCTCCGAGGTTGAAATCGCTAAACTTCAATGCTGCAATGTTATCTTGGTCTGCTTGAACTACGCGTATCCCCTTCGGGAGGTACACCATAACCAAGGTGTATTCCAAATCTCTAGGTACTCTATCTCGATTTACTGCACCGCCTAGAGGTGGAATATAGGTGGGTAATATGGTCGGGATCAATTTGGCATTCACTAGATCATCCCTGTGGTTGGTTTTCTTTTCATCTGATGGCCAGGATGGTCCGGCTCCGCGAGTAGTGGATAGAGAGGTTGGTATTCCTCTCATCGACGATGCTTGTACATCTGTCGACATCAACATGACTCTTTCAGTCATAAGGTCGATCAGAACTTCTTCAACAACTTTCTCTACAATGCTCAACTCGTCCGACATACACACTCAAGGTTAACAATCTCGGGTTCATAAGGTAACTTAGACACAGTAATGGGATAGAGACCAAGAACGTGATGATCACTGTGAAAAATCAACTTAGTACGCAGGCTCAAAATCTTAGTTGGAAAAAGTGTTCTCGGTGCATGGCACGATGGGATAAATAGGTAACTCGACAATGGGTCACTTGCAACGGGTATGAAGCCTTCATTAACTTTGTTCTGTCCATTATGGCGCGGTCCCAATGGTTGGATGGCGAGCTGTCTGTCCATACATGTCTTTCTACCCATTTGGAGTGTTGGTCTAACGATTATAATGGCCCCAATGACTATATTGCTTCGCCATGGCGAAGTGCCATGTGTCGCTATTCTGATATCCCGACGAAGCTCCAATTTTGCAAATTTTCCTTCTGTGAGGTTCCCTCTAGAACCTTCTACAACTTGTCGATCTTAGCTCTCTTCTTACTTAGATTTCTAGCCTTCTTCCTAGTGATCTTCGTCTCGGTAGGCCTTTTTCCATTATGATTCTTATCTTCTTTTGGCATAGTTACTTTACACTGTTGAGATTCTTTCCTAAGATTCAAGGGTGATCATTCTTCTTTATTTGGATTAGGTATTTCAATCTTCTGTGGGTCTTCTAGTGTTCTTTCAACTTCGACATCTAGGTCTCTGGTGTTAAATAGCTTCGATCCGTTCTTCTATTCTTCAATCAAGTGTGCGATCCTTCTAGTCATGACTTCTTTTAACTCTTTCTTCTTCTGCTCTAAAACTTCTTCTTCTTCTTGCCTTCCGGCTTGATTTCTTTCAATCCAAGGTTTTCCTAATAACATGGTAAATGGGGCACTGTTCTCAATAAATTTAATATTCTCAAAATCTTCCTCTGTCGAAGTTCCATTGGCATTCATAGGTATCCAAGCGAGCTTCTCACATAGGTTTATCATCTTTCCTTTGAATAGTCCTATTCCTCCTAATGAAGGAATCATTGCAGGCCTCCCTATATCTTCCCAAGTTTTCTCTGTCATGATATTCACCTGTGTTTCCTCATCTAGAACACAATCAATTTTGAAGTCTCCTATTCTTGCTTCAAGGCATTCTTTTTCTTTGAAGATCTATGATAATCTGACATGTCGGTGGTCATTCAGAGTTTCTTTCATCTGTAGCAATACTTTCTCTGTTTCTTTCTGGGATTCTGTCATAATCTTAGTTTTTGGATCTGCCCTAGGGTTTTCTTGTCTCCTGTTCATTTCTTCAAGCTTAGCAATCCTTCTAGCATAATCAAATACTTCATGGTCCATATCTTTGCAACAAAGACAACTGGGTCTTCTCCCAGGGAATTCCTTAGCAAGATGTCCTGATTTTCTGCAACTATAACAAAGGGTTAATCCTCTCTTTCTTTTAAATGATCCCCAACCTTTCATTCACTGCGCGCTAGGATCATGGTAGCTAACCTACAAACATTTCTTTCTAGGATCCTGCATACACTTATTAGTCCAAACATTGTTTTTATGCATAGGTATAACATATTTTTTACTATTCTTATCAGATCTACTCATATCAAATCTTCTTTCATCTATTAATACCCTAGTTTTCAAGCTAGGATAGAATATATCAAACATACCTAGATCCATACTGTTGAAACAAAAATTTCCACTTATCTTACTTATATAGAGCACAAAGCTTTCAGATCTAGAACTTTTCAATATTCTTACCTTTTTCAGAGCACAAAGCTTTCAGATATTACCTCTTTTAATAAAAAAGTCTCACTTTTTCCTTTCTCAGAGCACAGAGATTTCAGATCTTGCCTCTTTTCTTCAGATCAGACTTCTTTTCCTTAGCACAGAGCTTGTCAAACTAAGTAGAGTTCTGCGCACTAGAGCAATAGATCTATGCATAGAGCTTTCACAATTTCAGGTCAGATATTTTCACAAAGCTTCTTCTTTCTCAGTTCCCAACAATCACAGTTTCAGTCCTGACAATGGAATCATTTGTTGGCACAGGGGAAAACGCAGGGTTCAACACTACAACAACGCACCAACAAAACCCTAACTACCGACCCTTTCGAAAACACCTGCGAAGTAGATGAAGTCTCACCCGAGATAGAGGTAGGGGTGGTTGCAGGACTCAGGTGTCTGCAACCTTAGCTGGGACATAGATATGTGATTATAATACTTAATAAAACACTTAGCACCATTAGTTCATCATTATTTAACCAATATCTACTTTGCAGATAAAACAAAGCATCACAACATTCACCCAGATCTAATGTATCTAAGCACTTAACATAAATAAAAGGATCAGATCTGGCAGATTCAAGCACTAAGCACATTCACCTATATTGGATCTAACATCCATATTCATCATAAGCACAAAGCATAACATATCTATCTATCTCTCTATATCAAGCACTTATCAAATAACACATAAATACATCAGAACATCGCACAGAGCATAATAACACAATATTCATGTGGTTCACCCCCACTCTGAGGCTACGTCCACCAACTCTTCTTCTTTATTAGCTTCAATCAATCATCTACATGCACAGAGACACAAAAACCCTACTCTGCATAGGACAAGAGATCTACGTGCACCTCGCCAGATCCTCCTTCCCTGAGCTAGGTCCAACACAAAGCCTTTCACAGTCTGTTACAACCACTTGCACTTAGCTCTACAAGTTTCTCACAATATGCACATAGAATCTACCAATCATACTTGCACTTAGCGCTTAGCTTATCGACCTCTCTACTTATGTCACCTAGCTACTTATTTATACTTTACAAAAATAGGCCTAAGCATGGGTAAACCCATGGGCTGACATCCCATACCCATTACATATTCCCAAATCCAAAAAAGAACCCAAAAAAATGGACCGAGATCCCATGATCTCTACTTCGTCTTGTGCTCCCTCTTCGACAGGATGTCGAAGTCCCAAAAATAGGTCAACTTGACCAAGGATCTCCCAAAACTTGGTCAATGGCCAAAAAGGAGTCTCAGACGACACAAAGAGAAACATAATTTCTCTTTGATTCTGTTGACCCCCATAATATTCGACTTCAACAACATCTCATGTTACAGTGGGTCTTACTATGTGACTATTGCAGTTTTTTTTTACCAGCAGAGGACCTCTGAATTTGTTAGGCCATCAATGCCTACGTGTCATCGACACTTCTTACATGTGTCGTTGCCTCTTTTTAGAGTATGTTCACCATTCATAATTGTCATTTTCTGTTATCAAACCGCCCCAGAGGGTGCTGCACTTATCTACACCAACCTACAACTTCAATTACTGCCTTACATTTTGAGTTACATGACATGAGCATGGGGCATGCCCGCCTCGTTTGTACACATATTTTCTTTTTTCTCCCTAGGGAAAGATTTGGGTCCCACTGTTTCCCCTCTCCCTTTGACGGATCGCTCTTGCAATTCCTCTCAACACTCTTCATTATAATGGAACTTTTCATAGAAGAAAAATTGATGTATTTCGGCTACACGTATGCTCCTAACCTCACACATCAGGGGGCATCTGTTATCACTAAAATTTCATCCGCAACATTTCACGCAAATGGTTACAGAAATACAACAATGCCAAACAACAATTAGTTCACCTACAACACCAAAATTCATTTCAAATGGTAAACAACTATACAATTGAGCAAAAATTGACATGTGCAAACTCACTAAAGGAAGCATGTGCACAATGTGCGGGCCAACAAAGCCCACAGAGTGCACAGTGCACCATATGCACGATTGTGTACGAGAAAAGATGCACACTCCTGTGAACAACACATTTATGGTTCTTGTCGCTGTTGAAGGCGAATCCCCCTGTGGACAAGTGGATTCCCTCTTGGCCTTTAGACTCCTAAGGCCAAGACATGAAAGTGCTTAACATGGACACTGAATTCCTTTTAGATCTAATCAAGCTAATGAATGAAAGAGAAGGGGAAAGATATGTACCTTATTAGCGACGTTTGTACTTGAAAAGTCCTGGTTGAGCTTTGATCTTGAGCTCCCTAATAAATCCTGTAGGACAAACAAAGGTACAAAAGACTTCCTACTCTACTGAGATTATCTCAAACATAGATCCATCTACTACAAACAAACTCATATGGAACAAGCATAAGTTTGAAAGAAACATGCCAAGCATTGATTATATTAACGAGAACAAGTAAAAGTACTTACAATCCTTTGAATGAAGGTGCAACAACGTCTTACAGTTCTCCTTGTCCAACCCCTTTGCTCAAATGATCTCCACTGATTGATTTGATGGCATCTCCCTCATGAGATCATACGTTTGATGTAATTCCCAATCTCCATTGTAAATACCTTCTTATGAGATCATAAGTTAGGTATAATTCTCAATCTTCCTTGTACCTTTCACCATGAGAAGATCTCCTTATATAACATTGGAGAGGTCCAACCACTTGAGAGATCTTTGGGATGAGTTGAAGATTCCTCTCCTTCAATTGAGGATATCCCCTCATATCATGCCTTGACCATCTATTCGAATACAACTACCCTCAGGAATTGAGGGATTCTCCCCTTATTTGCCTCAACAAACCCATAATTTGCTAAAAATAGGGTAGCGCTCCCCCAAAAGGGTGCACAGGGCGCTCAAGCACTCCCCCAAAGAGGTTCAGGGAGCGTGAGCACTCCCTGACAATGGGTAGGGGAACGCTCCTCTCCAAAATTCAGTTTTTGAGTGTTTTTTCCATGGCAAAAGGTTTGTACTCCCTGTCAAGTGACTTCTCTTCTTCCAAACTAGTCTTTGGGGTGTCTTAAGTGTCTTTGTGATGTCATTAGAGGCACAACATGGCAAGATAGCAGTATGATGCTTATGACACTTGCAACACTTGTAGTCAAGATGCGATACTTGCAGATGAGATGCAACACTTACAACACTGGTAATGACGACACTTTTGACATTATCGAAGTGAGTAATTTTGAGGTGTAACAGATTGCCCCCCAAAGTATGAAGTTAGAAGACGATGATGACTGAAGTACTTTGTAGAATTTTTTGAGCAAGGGTATGGACGCAGAGAAACCGGAAAAAGATGCACACAACCATCAAACAAATATTATGACATGTTTCAAACCCAAGGTAGGCATACCTATGCTTGAGTGATAAAGACTTTTTAGGTATGGCCACCATAAAATACACTGCAGATCCATAATTATATTGACAAAATGGTATAGCCACTGTTGATACAATGTGGATATATAATTCCATGACCTGAATTGATCATAGCCATGAAGAATACACAGTGGATCTACGAGATGACAAGACATATCCACGACCAATACAAAGTGGATCTATGTAACAATATATGTGTCATAGTCCAAAAGATCTCCTTCGCAACCTGGGAAAAAGTATGCATAAGAGTGAAAACTCAACTCAGGGTCTTCTTACTGATCCCGATGTAGTACAAATCTAACCATGTGAATAGATGTCCTAATATCAAACATGGTAGAAACCACTTGATTATCAATCAATGATGTAAACCATTAACAAGTGCAAGGAAGATCACCATTGATGTCAATGATTCCCAAGGTACTCTAGTACATTCCAATGAATGCGAATGAATGAGATGAATTTGAACATCCATGGAATCATCCGATCAAGGGTCAATGATGTAAATCGATTGTCGGATGAGAGAAGGCCTGCCATTGAGGCATGCAGGTCCCAAGGTACTAACTAGTTTCTAAGTCTAGTTCCTGGATAATGTGTCGAAGTCGACAGGAATAGACTCGTCGAAGGAGGGCCTTGATGTATCCCCCATCAATGACACGAAACTGACATAGAGATGTAATTGGTAGATCAAATGAACATGGACTGACATGGGTATTGATACATGATATTTGTGATGGTAGAATCTCGAGGCAGATACTTCCCTTGAACACTGGGGAACAACAACAGAAACATGACATGGACCAAAACACAATAATGCAGTGGATACGGTGAATTTCGTCATGTGACCCAAAGGAGTAAAAGAAACTCAGAGGATTGGCTTAGTGCAGAGGTTCAGTGGATTAAAATGTGTGCAAATACAAAGTGCCGTGTTCAAGGGTGACCGTAAGAGTTACTGGTAGTGTTCTCAAAACTGCTTGGCTTGCTTCTTTCAATTTTTCCCCCATCCAGATAGACAAGTACCTCTTTTTTTAATTTAACGAGCTCAAGGAGGGTAACACATGCTCAATATGACTCACCTTCGGTAAGTCCCTCTTCCTTTGTTTAACGAACTAGAAGAAGTAAGGGTTTGATCCCATATGGGCCCTTCAATGTATAATTGTTTAACGAGTCTAGAGAAGGTAAACTCGTTGGATTTTCATATTTAGAGAGTCTGAAAAGAACTTAAAGATGACTCCAATGTTGTCCTTTTTTGTAATGTTGGTCTTGCAAGGCCGAAAAAGAGAGAAATTATCACTTGAAAGACGACCTTTCAAACCTTTTAAGGAGTGGGAAAGGAAGCAAGATCACTCAACAATCTTTTCATGTTTAGAGAGTCTGAAAAGAGCTCAAAGTCGACTCCAAGGGGTTCCTTTTTCATATATCCATGCGAGTCCGAAAAAGTGATAAAAGTCTATTCGGTTATATTCTCATGTTTTTTCGAGCACAATAAAGAACAAAGACTAAGCTCGGTATGCTCCCAGCTTAGCTAGTGGCTTAACTCCAGAATGATAATCAAAGGCTAGAGACATGCCCTTCAAGCTTCAACTCATTCACAGACTTTGAGGTTGTCACCAATTTCTCTACTAGATGGAGAAAGAAGATAAGAGTGAATGAAATGAAGGTTTAAAAGAGGTGACTGTTTCATTTTTTTAATGAGATTGACATAGAAAAAGAACTATGCTCAGGGCTCTGGGTTCAATCCCCAGATTGCTGTTTTATTTTTTAACGAGCTTGCTACAGAGAGGAAAACTATGCTCAAGGCTTCTGTTTCATTTTTTAATGAACTTGATACAGAGAAAAGAAACTATGCTCATAGACTCTCCTTGATCATGGCTTCCAAGAGAATAATGCGCTGGAAGGATACCATGTCAAGGGACAAAACTCGGTCATGGCTTCCAAGAGATCTTTATTGGATGGAATAAAATCACTCTGGAAGGAACACATGTCAAGGGTTGGGACAGGGGTAAGGAGACCAGGCTCCAATAGCCCCACCGAAGAGATCACCATGTCAACTACTGGATCCAAATCATTAGAAGTTGAAGTCATGGGAGACAACGCCACATAATTGACATGCGGTGGGGGCGATACTGTCATCATATAATAACCATCCAGGGAGGTAATCTAGTCAGGACTGATGAAGGAGAGTTGATTAATAGTCATAATTCTTCCATCGTGAGGGAAATATATCACACGAAAAAGAGTGGACACAAAAACTTTCATGGAATAGACATAATCCTGCCCAAGGAGTAAAGTGAAATCCAAGGGGTCTCAGACTACCATGACATCAATAAAGACAATTTTACCTCCCAAAGTTACTGGAAACTGAGGAAGGGTCCCTAAAGGTTGACTATTTCTTCTGTTGAAAGATAACATATTCTGTGTAACAGACGCAAGCTGAGGACAACCTAAAGTCTGCCAAGCAACAGAGGACAAAATACTAACAGACACACCTTCATCTATCAACGTTTGAGGAATGTCTCGACCACAAACCTGTACTGTAACATGGAAAGGAATGTGAGAGGGAAGATGAGGTCCGGTTAGCGCACCCCAATCAAAAAGGATGGCCTCATTGCTAGGAGGGGGTTTCGCGGGAGAATTAAGAATGCCCACCAGCATGGTAGATTCTGTATCAATGAGAAAAATGTGGGTAGTATCGGGTTTACTTTCTAGAGGGAGAGTAGGATCGACCGATGATGGGATCAGATCGACCACACTGACACTCTTCAGAGGAAGAGTAGGATTGACTGATGATGTAACCAGAGAAATCACTTTGTCACTCGCCAAAGGAGGAGTGGGATCGACCGATGATAGAACCAGATCGACCACTTTGGCACTCGTCAAAAGAGGAGTGGGATCGACCGATGACAGAACTGGATCGACCACTTGGGTTTCATTCTCCAAGGGGAGAATGGGGTTGACGAGTGGAAACAGATCGACAACTTTGGTGTCACTCCCTAACGAGAGAGTGGGATCGATAGAGGAAAACGGATTGACTACTTGGGTTACACTCTTTTGATTAAGAGTAGGGATGATCGATGACGAAACTTGATCAACTACTTGGGTTTGTGGTTCAATCGATGATGAAACTAGATTGACCAACTGATCAACCGGTCTGATCGGGGATGGAACCAAATTGACCAGTCCATCAACTAACGATGGGTTGGGGGAAAGCTTACGATAACCTTTTGGAAGTTGAAGTTTTTCCAAAAGAGAAGAAGCCTCGTCCATGCGAGGACAAAGATGAGAATAATGATCACCTTTGCATAACATACAAGAGAATTTGATAGTTGTCTTTTTCTTACCAACCTTAACATCACTAGTTGACGGGGTATTACCGACATGACCAGAAGAGGTCGATGAAGTGGAGGACCACATTTCTAAGACCTTGGGAATACCAGGGAAATCCATTAGAAAGTGTTCACCCTTACAAAGACTACAAGGGAATTTGGGTTTCAGATTCTTTATTTTAATCTTGTTGACCTCATCAACACTCCCAGTACTATTAACAATAGCTGGTTGCTAGGATTCAACATCTGATGTTATTGGATCCTTGGTCCTTTTCAGGTTCTTCTTCTTCTTCTCTTTCCATTTCTTCTTCTTCTGATCAACTTGGCTACTTTCTTTAGAGCTTTCACTAGGTGAAGAAGGAGAAAGGGAAGGAGACTTAATGGGTGAAGAAGTCTAAAAGTCGACATGAGGTTGATGTGTGGGTGGTGTAATGACATCTAAAGTATTAGGTGTATTTGAAACATTGGGAGGATTCAAGATCACCAGAGTGGGGAATAACCAAACCGGTAATCTGATGGTGAGTCCCAGAAGACTCAGTGTGGCAATGTATGGAGGACCAAAGTTTCCAAACGAAGGAAAGGTATAAGGTTCCCTAGGAAAAGGGGTTCCTCCATTGGTACTCTTAGGATTTGATGCCATTAACGCTGACTCGACCTAAGGTCCACGAAGTAACACAACCAACACACGCTATGAATCTGAGAAGCAAACAATCAAACAAAACCTTCCCACAATGAAACCACTAGTTTGTGATGAAATCCAATGTTGCGAGATCAAAATAGGAAGGGGCAGGGATAGAGCAGGTGGATCAATTACATTGGTGACCTACTTAACAGACTTTCGCCTTGGTGCAAGCTTCCATGCAGTAATTGTGGATTTACCCTCCAAGGAGCCTGAGTGAGTTTGACCAATGTCTATTCCAGGTACAGTGAGACTTCCCTTCACCATCACCTCGTGTAAGTACCTAAGGATTATGGAAACTAAGGACACCAACTCCCAGTCAGCCCCTGTGTAGGTACAGTCGACAGTTCGATCCAAATGTATGGGCAGGATAACAAGTTCAAAATCAACTCAAGAGGCTCCCACACATAATCATGGGTATACCCTCAAGTGACCCCCAATATATGATCCAACCACTACAAACAGTTGAACCACTGAGGGATAATCTCCGTAACTCACCTGAATGCGACCTCGTGCGTAACCGCTGTGTGAGAGAGGGATCCCAGAAAGCCTATACGATAATTGGATTTGACTCTCCCTATCTCAGGATGCTAATGTTAATTTCGAAAAACTTTGGAGAGTTGTACTCACAGCCTTATCCAAAGTGCTAATCCTAGTCTAATGTTGGTGGAAGATCCTAAAAACAAAAATGTTCTAGATAATTTTTAATTAGCGTTGATTTTATTGTTTTTCTTTACTCAAAGGGTGTATGACAATTAAACTGATGGTATGATGACTCAAATCCAAAAAATGCACAAGAATATGATAAGAAATCATTTCTTTCAATGAATGGCCATTTAAGGGAAAGAGAGAAAGTTGTTTTCACTATCAAACACTAATATGCAATGTCCTCAATCAATTTGTTTCTCACTCAAATCCAGTGCAATGCTAAAAATTTCATAAATGCCTTCTAATATCCAAACCAATCACTAAAATATGTCCTTTTTCTTATATGTGAATGATAATCAGACGTAAGACTTCTAAATGTCAATCAGACTTCAGGATTAAACAATCAAAAGCAAACCTCACACAAAACAAAAAATACACTCTCGTTGTGAATAAACAAGAAAGACAAAACCTCACTCCCCAGTGGAGTCACCAATTTCTGTTGAAGGTGAATCCCCCTATGGACAAGTGGATTCCCTCTTTGCCTCTATAATCCTAAGGCCAAGACATAAAAGTGCTTAACATGGACACTGACTTCCTTTTAGATCTAATCAATCTAATGAATGAAAGAGAAGGAGAAAGATATGTACCTTATTAGCGACGTTTGTCCTTGCAAAGTCCTGGCTGAGCTTTGATCTTGAGCTCCCTGATAGATCCCGTAGGACAAACAAAGGTACAAAATACTTCCTACTCTACTGATATTATCTCAAACATAGATCCATCTACTACAGACAAACTCATATGGAACAAGCATAAGTTTGAAAGAAATAGGCCAAGCATTGATTATATTAATGAGAACAAGTAAAAGTAATTACAATCCTTTGAATGAAGGTGCAATAGCTTCTTCCAGTTCTCCTTGTCAAACCCCTTTGCTCAAATGATATCCACTGATTTCTTTGATGGCATCTCCCTCATGAGATCATAAGTTTGATGTAATTCCCAATCTCCATTGTAAATACCTTCTTATGAGATCATAAGTTAGGTATAATTCTCAATCTTCCTTGTACCTTTCACCATGAGAAGGTATCCTTATATAACCTTGGAGAAGTCCAACCACTTGAGAGATCTTTGGGGTGAGTTGAGGATTCCTCTCCTTCAGTTGAGGATCTCCCCTAAGATCATGCCTTGACCATCTATTCGAATCCAACTGCCTTCAGGAATTGAGGGATTCTTCCCTTATTTGCCTCAACAAGCCCAAAATTTGCTAAAAAAAGGGTAGCGCTCCCCCAAAAGGGTGCACAAGGCACTCAATCACTCCCCCAAAGAGGCTCAGGGAGCGCGAGCACTCCCTAACAGTGGGTAGGGGAGCGCTCCTCTCCAAAATTCAGTTTTGAGTGTTTTTTCCATGGAAAAAGGTTTGTACTCCTTGTCAAGTGACTTCTCTTCTTTCCAACTAGTCTTTGGGGTGTCTTAAGTGTCTTTGTGATGTCGTTAGAGGCACGACATGGGAAATATGGCAGTATGATTATTATGACACTTGCAACACTTGTAGTCAATATGCGACACTTGCGGACAAGATGCGACACTTACAACACTGGTAATGACGACACTTGCGACACTATCGAAGTGAGTAATTTTCAGGTGTAACAGTTGCCCCCCCAACCACTTATGAACTAGCTCCCAACTCTATTTGACCTTCAAATCTAAGTGAAATCCGAATGGAGGATTGGTCAAGGACCAAAGGGAGTTTTTCCTTGAAGAAATGCTATAAATGGAGGCCATGGGTGCACTAAGAAATTAATATATTCATATTATTGTTATGCTGCCTCAATCCTCCCTTGAGAATCCTATTTTCTCCTTGGAGTATTCAAGCACCATTGCAATAGGCCATTCCACTCACCTCTTGAGGGAATAGGCATTGATTTCTTCATCATTTTCCATTTTTCTACCATTGTAAGAAGAGCTCTCCATTAGAGAACTCAAGAGCCCTCCCAAGGAGGAAGAGGGGACCCATAAGTCCTCATATTTCTCTACAGTGTTTTCCAACTAATATAGTTATCCATTGGTGGCATAATCTTGGTCATTGGTTGATTGTTTTTGGTTCTAAGTTTCTTATGCATTCTAGTTTTTATTTCCTTAGTTGTTTTAGTTTGTTTACTTGTTTATTTCATATGTTTGTCTTATTTAATCCACTCACTAACCTCTGTCTTGTCTAGCAGGCCCAACTAGGCATGCAAGTGCCATTGTTTTTGTCACCCAAGTGACAAAGCATGCACAAAACTGACCCTGACACTGGCGAAGTGTCTTCCATAATGGCCCAATGGAGAGGGATACTATCAATGAAGTTTGATCCTAGAGGTGGGACTCATATGAATGGAAACGAGAATGTTACACATTATATTGGTCACCCCCGTGGTCACCAATGCTATGTGTATTGCTTACTTCTCTGTTCCCTGAAGTTACTAAAGAAATACGACTTTCTCCCTAGGAAATAGAATAATCTTTTATTTATTGAAAACCCTACCAAATAATATCGTCACACATTGCCAAATGTTAAGGGTGCAACGATCCCTAATCATCGCATGCTATGACATAGTGGAATGCGACGTCGTCGCAGGCTGCTTATGTTTAGGGTGTGACGATGCTTAAACAAAGGAAAAAGGTGAAATTATCGAAGGTTCTAGAATGGAATCTTCGGAAGGATGAGGTGGCATTTGATCGGTTTGGATCTCACTTGCTTCTCTTATTTAGTGGTATCATTCTAATATATTCATCCATCCATATTCACTCTATATAAAGAGGGATCTCTCATGGGAAAGTCTAGGCTAGATTATGCATGAATAATTCTACTAAAGATTGTACTTGTGATAGCTTTGTTTTAGCTTCCCAAGTCAGGTTGTGAATACTCTTCATCAAAAGCATTAGAGTAAAGGTGTGTGTGTTGAAGCAAAGGGCCATTGGAAGGGCCCTTGCAACATCAAGACATAGGTTGTATTCTCCACTTTCATCAATATAATGTAGTGATACATTTCTTCCCTATAAAAATGTATCCATTTTTATTGCATAACTCCTTGATCTTATGCATAGGTTTCATTGGAATATATATATCGTTTCTCTCTCTCTTTGTTGGTTTGTGCTTCTTAATAGGTTCAACATCCCACAAATCCAAGGATGGAGCAAGGATGACACTAGCGAGGATCAAAGGACGTTTAAACAGTATGTCATTTATCCCTCATTGAACTAGCTTACATTACAATGAAATCTAAGGAGAAGCTTGTATTCTGCTATGTTTTGTTCTAATTTCTTGTTGAAGTTAGGGATATTAGTTTGTGTCAACACTTACCGATTTGTCTAGTAACAGGGAAAGTCCCAAGTAACAGAGAATTAAAGTGTGGAGTGAATTCCTCAGTTCCAATATCCTCAACGATTACCTCCTCTGGTTCTAAACCGTTAACTTCTGGAGGGTTATTGTCTACGATCTCAGTTTGAACGACCAGTAAAAAAATACCGGATTGATCTAGCCAATGCTTTTGTGGAGGCGGGGGAGAATTATTTCTAATCTCTTTCTCAGGTGGAAGGCCTTGGATTCTCCTTGATCTTCTGGGCGGTTGATGAGCCACTGTGAGTGATCAAATCTTGGTGACGATTGACTCACCTTCTAAAGTTGAACTATGTTCACCAAAAACATCACTATAAATCCCCAAAGACAAGACAAACACAAACAACTTTGTGAATATTCCGACTCAAGTATATTAAGTCTTGGGACCGAAATAAAAAAAAAGGGGCTCGGGACCTTTCGGATGAAGGCACATGCCGATTAAGTCTTGTGGACCAATGCACGAAGGTATGAGAAGTAGTTATCCTAACCTCCACAAATTATCCTTATTAGGTGAAAGTACCCACACTTCGCGAGTCATCCTCCAATAGTACTGAAGTGTGTGATAAAAATTTTTCCCCACGTACTACAAAAACCCCTGCAATCACCTTATGATATACCTAGGAGAAGAAATTAAGGTTACCAGCTCGCAGTCAACATTCGAGGGGTACAGTCGACAATCGAGATCAAATGTATGGGCAACGTAACTAAGCCCAAACCTCTTCCATAGGACTGTCTACAAAAGGGCCAGTGTCAGTTCATAAAATCTCAAACCGGGTTTGAATCTCCAGAGGATTGACGCCAAGAGGGTCAGTATCACTTCAGAAAAAACTTCAACCAAGTTCAAAATTTTTAGAGGACTGACGCCCAATGAGCCAATTTCACTTCAGGAAAAACCCCCAATATATGATATATCGACTAGGATTGGTCCAACTTTGGAGGGGGATCTCCTCGACTATTCATTATGCGACCTTGTGTTTAACTTCTGTGTTAGAGGAGCTTCCAGACCAACCTATATGACAAATGGATTCTTCACTCCCTATCTCAGATACTTGTGTTTGTTTAGTGGCCTTAGAGAAACTTACTCTCCAATACACCAAGTCCCTAGCCTAAACTTGTTCGTTCACCCTAGAAAAATGAAAGTTTCCAATATATTTTAGTTACGTGTTCACTTTAGTGGGCTGTTCTTTACTAAAAAAGGGTATGGATACAACTTTGGTGATGTTCATACCGACTCCAAAAGTAATGCAGTATAAGAACACAATGCAGTTTCTTTAAATGAAAATGGATGAAACTACTCTTATGAAGCAAATTCTTTTCTTTTTTCAGATGAAAACAACAAGTTTGAGTGCAATATTTAAGACACCTTGAGATGCACTCTACAATTGTCTTTTCTAAAAACAAATGCACACAAGAATGAAAAACTTATACTACTAGATTTTTTTTTTTTTAATAAAAGGATACCACTACCAAAGAATGATACAATGCAACTACCTGAATGCTAAGTAACTACCTCTTTTCTCGCAAAGATAAAAGGAAAGGGTTCAAGAAAGGAGAATCAAACAAACATGTGTGTTTTTGTTCTTTTTTGTTTACAAAAGAAAATAAAAACAAAGGATTGCAATTTTTTCTTTTTGAAACAAGGGAAAGTAGGTAAAGAGACATAAAGCACTCAACCAAGGAACCACTGAGAACTTAGTGAGTCTGGATGTTTAGACAAACAAGGCTGATCTTCCAATCAACCTGACAAACCTTATACAAAATAACCTCAAGCAATATTTTCTTTTTCTGTATGATACACTTTCATATTTCTACAAAGAAAAGCTAATAAGAGACTCAGTACATCTTAGGCAACGGAGCAAATCAAGTACTAACCCATAAATAAAGATGATTTAAAAAAAAATACAAATTCACACAGGTCCACAACTGTTAGCTATGCAACTCGTGGATATCCGCGGGCTATAGAAGTGAAACACATAGATGTACACGAGATGTATAAAAACAACTCACAAATGGCCAGGTAATCTTAGAAAAATATAAAGGCACTCCAAGAAAGAGGGCTTCAGGACTTGATAACAACCCCTGAGAGGTTAAAAAATCTATAAAAAACTATGAAACTATAGAAAAAATGACAATGCAACCAAGCAAGAGACCCTAAGAGACTAACCCAAACTAGGAGAATCCCTAGTATGGTCGCCAATTCTGTTGACATGATATTTCCTCCGTGATTTTGGGTCGAAATCACAACAAATCAAGCCTGTATAGAGAAGATATAAATATTCCCTCCAAGGCAAGCACACAAAACTGAAAGAATGACTACTTTACAAGGAGAAGTTAGGGAAGGAACAAGGAGAAAGGGTGCACCTTAAGTCTCCTGTTTGATGTCGATCCCACTCCTTTCTCTTGATAGGCTCAAGATCCTTTGCCGAAAACAACTTGCAAAATGGAAAAAAAATGAGAGCTAGTATGAAGGTAGTTACATGATCAAAGGGTTCACATGTCATATATCATATTCAAATTAAAGTTAATAAGAAAAAACATATAATGAACACATGATAGGAGAGAAAACAAACTCTTCTATTAACACCAAATCAGAAAGGTAAGTTACTGTTAGCACTGAAAGTCACACTTTGAATGCTAAAGTGTAATCTCAGCACCCATCAAAATGTAAAAGATAATTTGGTTTTGAATAGGTGGATCAGGAAGATGGAGAAAGAAAGAGAGAGGGTTGCAAGCTGCAGATCAGTATGCTACACCAATGGGCAATGGAGTCACAAACATCCTACTCATCAAAGGCACAAAAGTTGCTCAACAGAAAACAAGATTATATGCTAATAGGTGGAAGAATGAAGAAGAAAAACATAAGATATAATGTTCACTAAACAAATATCCTCTCAATTTAATGAATCAACAGATACTTGAATATAAACAATGATTGATGGGCAAAATACATCAGATCCTCTGTTGCTTAGGGATCCATAAATCATTGACAACCTTTGATCCTCAAATCTTCAATATATTCAAATAAGAAGAAATATAAAAGAAGAGTTACAATCTGAAATCACAGCTCTCACGATTCTCCAACAATAGTAATGCTTATAATCTTAAAATTCCCATAGGCTTACAAATGAACACACACAGGAAAACTTCCTACTCCTACTCTCTCTAGCCTCTCTTGTCTCATGAATCCCCTTCTCCAAGAGATATCTCCCTTTTTAAATAGAAAATAACATCCAAATAACCTAAGGAGGTTGAATCCCATCTCCTCCATTAGATTCTAAGCCTTGGATATAGGTGGCAACAATCAAAGAGACTAAAATCCAACAAACTGCTGAGCTTCAAGAATTTGTTAGAAGTCATTAATAAATTGTTTCCACCTCATGCATGAGGCCTTTGATGGAGATAAATCTTAGGTGCAGGTGTCCCTTGATATCTAACTGATCCTTTAGAATCGATTCAAACTCTCCTTGACATGTGGCAACCTCCCAACAAGGCGAATATCAAAACCGTGACCGCTACAGGAAATTAGTACGTAGTGCCACTGTGCAAAGTACGCAACACCTACTTATATATCCAATATCTCTCAAACCAAAACACATTTTGAAAAACTGAGAGAGGTTTTTATCATTTGGAATGTTATGAACAAAAACCTCCTCCATTTTTAAAAAATACATCCTCAACTGCTCATAACCCAAGTTTTAAATTAGTGACTCAAAACTAGTAGAATAACTCTGCACAAGTTAGCCTCTGCCAGAATATTACACAACGCTTATAGGTAGCGCCCGACTATGTTTCTACATGCAATTCGGTAGCATAAATCTGTGGGTGCTCTGATGCTTGAACTTGGATATTGGAAATAACTCAATATAATTTCAATTTTCCCCAAAACAAATCAAAATCCCATAACAATTGTATTCATTTGCCAAAATGAATAATGAAATGCAGATTCTGTTCTCTATGAAATATTAGGTAGCACCTGTAGGTAGCGCCACTTATGCAACGCTGAGGCATAAATCAATATTGTGCTAACATAGGCTCCATGGGGGATAGAGTCCTCCCTGTGAGGCTCTAAGAACTCTTGTAGTTTCAGTGCCTTATCCTTTGGGCTTGTGGAGTCATGCTCTCAACCTTTAACCTCTGCAATCTGATTTAATTTGTGACCTTCAGATGAAACTAAATGAAAATGAAAACTAAAACTGACAAAATGATGAAAACTATGCTTGTCCAACAAGCTTATTGCACACACCTACTCTAATTATTGGGAAACTGAAGCATTCAAGTTACATGAAACAACCAATGAAGCCATTTCATCATTTTTTCAACTGTTTGAAGTTTTGAAATGTGCTTCCTTAATCACCAAAGATAATTCTTACTTGAAGGCGCGTCAAAGAAACATTTCGAAATACACTTTCCATTGAAGAAATCAATGAGCCTAGGCCCATTTTCTGCTTGCAGATAGGCTGCAAATGGATCCTGAAAAACATCATCAATACTTGCCCCTGCAACATTGCTTTGTGTAAAAAGGAAAAGTATTGCATTAGGTCCTTCGTCCACTGTTCTTGGTTGTTGTATGGCTTGCTGATTCTCTGATTCATCCTCATCGCATATGGCCTTGGTCCATTTCTGGTCATGAGGTGTATTAGGAAAAATGCTTAGTGATGCTTGTCTTTCTTTAATTTCAACCTTTCTCATCTGATCACATGAAATTTGATCTTGGCTTCTTGATGAAACTGAGCTTATGTCTTCAAGAGGAATAGGGGGTTGATAGGGCAGTTCATCACAATTAGAAGTGTTTGGGAAAATAAATTATTCTATCTTATCTTCTGATTATGAGGGATATTCATCATAGCTTGGCTTATGGTCCCAATTTCTCAATTTTTCACTCTCTAAAATTAGATTATCATCTTTTTCTTCTTTTTCAGCAACAAAAATATGACATGAGGGTTGAAACAAGCTATTGTTTCTTTGATGGGAAGGGTACTTTTTTGATATAAGGTCTGCAACAGATTGTTCATGGAAATAATCTTCATAATCATCATATAAAGGTGATAAACCATTTGACTATTAATGGCTAAGGGGATTAGTACAATAGCTGGGACAGGTGGTTGCTCAGGGAAAACATCCTCATAGTCATAAAAACTTGGTAAATCATGGCACATTGGTTAATTAACAATAGGAGGGACTGATAAGCTATGAATTTGGTCATGACAAGTTGCAACACTACTCTCATGATAAAATAAATCTGAATATAAGATGACCTCTTGACTTAAAGAATCAAGAAAAGGAGGAGACAAGGAAATGATGGATTGTCCATATTGATCTTTCCCTTGGGGACCTAGATTTTGACATGAATGATGCATTTGTTCTTCAAATTTAGGAAAATCATTATGAAACTCATCATATAAGTCCTGATATCTATAATCATCCGCTTCATCATCACTACTAGAGGAATCACTTGTTGAATCTTGAATATATGATGCATACCCCTCACAACAATTCTCAAAAAGTCTTTCAACTGGATAAATTTTCTTGCAATGAGAATAAAAAACATCATGAAAGTCCTTCAAAGAGGAAATACTAGAAGAAGGGAGTGTTCTATACCATTTCCTCACATCACCTTCCAATGAATACATGAACATTTTCATCAATATATCTTCATAATGGATGTCAAGCTGCTGCATCAAAGCATGAAATTCATGAACATGCTCAAAATGGTTGTCATCATCACCTTCATAAAATCTGGGCAACAGATCTTTCCATTCATCAATTTGAGGCACAAGATGTGAATAACTATCTATGGCTGAGAAATTGAGTGGGGCAAACCTCCTAGCCAGGATAGCCTTCATAGCTATTTGATTTTTTTTTCATCCCTAGTGGAGTCACCAACATATTCTGAACAATGGAGTCACCATGGTGAATGTGCAGTCTTGAAGGTGTCCAACTTCAGTCACCATCTAAAGATGGAGCTGTACAATGTCGTTCTTCCCAGGGAGATTTTCAATTTGCTCAAATCCATCCCCAACAACGATGCCAAAAATGTTAGAACTGAAAGTCACACTTTGACCGCTAAAGTGTAAGCTCAGCACCCATCAGAATGTAAAAGATAATTTGGTTTTGAATAGGTGGATCAAAAAGATGGAGAAAGAAAGAGAGAGGGTTGCAAGCTACAAATCAGTATGCTACACCAATGGGCAATGGAGTCACAAACATCCTACTCATTGAAGGCACAAAAGCTGCTCAACAGAAAACAAGATTATATGTTGATAGGTGGAAGAATGAAGAAAGAAAACATAAGATAGAATGTTCACTAAACAAAGATCCTCTCAATTTAATGAATCAACATATACTTGAATATAAACAATGATTGATGGGCAAAATACAATAGATTCTTTGCTGCTTAGGGATCCATAAATCATTGACATCCTTTGATCCTCAAATCTGCAATATATTCAAATAAGAAGAAATATAAAAAAAGAGTTACATTTTGAAAACATAGCTCTCATGAGTCTCCAATAGTAGTAATTCTTATAATCATAAAATGCCCATAGGCTTACAAATGAACACACACAGGAAAACTGCCTACTCCTACTCTCTCTAGCCTCTCTTGGCTCATGGATCCCCTTCTCCAAGATATATCTCCCTCTTTAAATAGAAAATAACATCCAAATAACCTAAGGAGGTCAAATCCCATCTCCTCCATTGGATTCTAAGCCTTGAAGATAGGTGGCAACAGTCAAAGAGACAAAAATCCAACAAATTGCCGATTTTCAAGAATTTGTTGGAAGTCATTAATAAATTGTTTCCACCTCATGCATGAGGCCTTTGATGGAGTTAAATACTAGGTGCAGGTGTCCCTTGATATCTAAATGATCCTTGAGAATCCATTCAAACTCTCCTTGACATGTGGCAACCTCCCAACAAGGTGAATATCAAAACCATGACTGCTACAGGAAATTAGTATGCAATGCCACCATGCAGAGTACGCAACACCTACTTCTATATCCAATATCTCTCAAAACAAAACACATTTTGAAAAATTGAGAGAGGTTTTTGTCATTTGGAATGTTATGAACAAAAACCTCCTTTATTTTTCAAAAATACATCCTCAACTGCTCATAATCCAAGTTTTAAATTACTGACTCAAAACTGGCAGAATAACTCTACACAATTTAGCCTCTGCCAGAATATTACGCAGTGCCTGTAGGTAGCGCCCAACTGTGTTTCTGCATGCAATTTGGTAGCATAAATCCGTGGGTGCTCTGATGCTTGAACTTGAATATTGGGAATAACTCAATATAATTTCAATTTTCCCCAAAACAAATAAAAATCCCATAACAATTGTATTCATTTGCCAAAATGAATAATGAAATGCATCTTTTGTTCTCTGTGAAATATTAGGTAGCACCACTTATGCAACGCTAAGGCATAAACCAATATTGTGCTAACAGTTACAACATTGTCTCACCTTTGACATCGCCTTGAAGCCAACTGTCCGGGTGCCTCCAAGAATCCCTCAAGCATTGACTCAACCACTATACTCTTCCTTGGATGGCCCAAATAGGATAAAGATACACCCAATAGCCATATAGATAAGAAAGATATATTGTAAAAGGAGTTTCCATAAATAAGGGGGTGTTGCTCAGAGGATTATAGGAAAGGGAGGATTGCTAGATGCTGGCAACATAATCTTGCACCTAGGGACTTTACCTCTCCTTATCCCTCAAAGGTGATTTTATCTCTTCCCCAAGAGGTTGGGGAAGTTGGATTCCGTTGTGTACAGTCATGGGGACATTGGGGAGCGAGCCCAATCGAAAAACCCACTCGAAAACATGAAATTATTTTATTTTTTATGATTTTTGAGGGCATCTGCGGGTTGCAAGTTGGAGAGTCATGAATGTCTGCGCGTAGCAGTAGGGAAACCCATGGATATGCTCATAAGGCATGTTTTTTAAATGATTTTGGAGAGGCAACTTAGGAAAATTTCTAGGAATCTTTTGGGAAGGGTTAGGCCATGGCACAAATGCATAGGCGTGGCATTTTGTGCTATAACAACAACGCACACCTACTTGGGCCCATCCAACCCTGTTTTATCCCCACATCCCACATAAGGATTTTCTTATTAAAATCAAGCCAAAAAACCAATTTCACTTTTAAAGGAGTATTCATTTTCCAAATATTAGCCCACCACCATCGCTCGGGATCCCCAAAAGTTGCTTCTACCAGCGATAGATACCACAACTTAGCTATGTACTTGCTATTATTAGAGTTTTTCGACTAACAAATAGAATCATATTCTTCTTCCCTTAAACAAATAAAATTTGATTTTAGAAATACCACATACTTGGACCATTCAACAAATTTTTCCCTTACAATCCCAGGTCTATTAGGGTCTTCCATACAGTGTCTCCAACCTCATTGCAAACTTCCTTTTTTGCTTCCCAAATGGAGAAAATACCTAAGTTATAAAGGTTCGAGATCAATCTGTCAGATAATTTGCATGTAATAGAATCACCTTCCCAAGGATCTTCCCTTATACAGATGCTTTTCCATTGCCAATATTCCATACAATCCATTCTCCAATGAGTGGAAAGGCTTCTACCATCACTTTCCAAACAATAGAGAAATTAACCACTGATGTATTAGGCTTGTGAAACCAATCCACTATGAATCTACCTGGGAAGTATTTTGAAGCCATCACTCGACCCCAAAGCATAGACTTATGAGCGACCCTCCACAGGCTCTTGAAAACTAATTCCTTACTGAACCAAAATATATATTTAACTCCCCAACCTTCCAACAATTTTGGCATTGCAATCTGAGTTCATTTTACTAGAAGGATGCTTGTTGCATCTTTTTTGCTTGACCATAAAAATTGAAATCATATTTTTCTAATCTTAGTGAGTATACCTCTAGAAATATTAGCTATGGAGGCTAGTAAACAAGAATGTTTCTAAGCACCAATCGACCCCCTCTTGAGAGAAAGAAGAAGGCCCATGTCAAAACCCTTGCTTGAATTTTCTTGGGAACCCATAACCAATTATCCATCGTATAACCACATGATTTTAATTCAAAACTAAGGTACTTGATGCCAAATTCAATACTTTTCCTCTTAAATGTTAAAAAAACATCCAAATGAAACATAAGCTCTTCTTTAAGAGCACATGTCAACATATTGGAATTTTCCACATTAATTTGCATGCCAATAACAGAGAAAAACAAGTCGAAGATAGACTTCAACATTTGAAATTCATGCACATTACCTACACCAAAGATCATTACATCATCAAAAAATAGCGGATGATTTAGGAAAACCTCATGGAATACTTTAATTCCTTTCAGAAGGCCATGTTAGGAACGAAATATCAATATAGCATAGAAAAACCTCAGAAAAAGTACTCAATGCCTTGAAAAAGAGATAATTTCAGATAATAAGCCTCTCCGAGGGGGCAACCTCCTTTTACCCCACTTAAATGTTTAAGTACAAGATGATTCAAAATGAAAATGTCTCCTTGGTATATATAGGAGACTAAGAGGTATAATTACAACTAATGGAATAAAGCCGACATAAATAAAATAACATTACTAATGTAATATGCCCCAATTAAGGGGTAATGAGCCAATATTAGGGCTCAACATGCCCCTCCTCTTGAGACAAGGGTTGTTCGCAGTGCTTGAGTAACTCTGGATGCTTCTATATAAAATACTCATCTTCCCAAGTGGAATCTCCAGCTGATAGTTTCCTCCATTTAATGAGATACTCTGAAATGGATCTATTCCTCGATGGAGAATTCTTGTGTTAGTGATGGCTTCAGGCTCCAATATGATTTTTCCTTCCTCGTCAAGTTCTGGCGATATAGTTTGAACTAGGATCTTGTCACCTATAACCTTCTTTAAGCATGAAACATGGAAAACTGGGTGTACTCGTGAAGATGCAGGCAACTCCAATTTGTATGCCATAGTACCAATCTTTTGCAACACCTTATAAGGGCCATAGTACTTTGGTTATAATTTATTATCCCTCTTGGCTTGCTTGAGGGACATCTGTTTGTATGGTTGTAGTCTTAAAAACACTCAATCCCCTATTTCAAAACTTCTTTCACTATGATGTTGATTTGCTTGTTGTTTCATGTGATTCTGTGCCATGGTTAGGCCATCCTTTAAGATTTGGAGAACTTGTTGTTGATTATCGATGTGGTCTTCCACTGCTTGAACCTTAGATTTTTATTTTAGAGAAGAAGTGATGGAAGGAGGGTGGTATCCATAAAGTGCCATAAATGATGTCATTTTTGTTGCATTATGAAAGGAAGTGTTATACCACCATTCTGCCAAGGGTAACCATTTGAACCATTGTGTTTGTTTATCAGAGACAAAGCAATGAAGGTAGCCTTCCAGAAATTTTTTCACTATCTTGGTTTGTCCATCAGATTGAGGATGATAGGATGAGCTATGAGCCAATTGAGTACCCAAACAAGAAAATAATTCTGTCCAAAAATGTCCAGTGAAGATGGGATCTCTGTCACTTACAATAATCTTTGGGCTGCCATGTAGCTTTTGAACTGTCTCCATAAATGCGGTGGCAACTGTACTAGCTTTGAAGGGATGAGAGAGTGCACAAAAGTGTGCGTACTTGGTTAGTCTATCAAAAATCACCATGATGACACTCTTTCCTTCAGGTTTCGATAACCCTGTGATGAAATCCATGGAAACCTCCTCCCAATGTTGACTTGGGATGGATAGTGGTTGTAAAAGACGTGGGGTCTTAATTGTTTCCACCTTATTTTGTTGGCAAACCAAACATTCTGATACAAACCTTTGAACATCAGTTTTAAGGCCATCCCCAAAAAAATCCTTCTTGACTCTATGGTAGGTTTTCAAAAATCCCGAGTGCCCTCCTACTGGAGAGGTGCGCAATTCCAAAAGTACCTTTTGTTTGAGTTGTGAGTTCTTACATAAATACAAGTGATCTTTGTACCATAGTGAATCATTTTTCCATGTAAATGTATCTGATGCACTGGAATCCTGCTTCAACCTTTGAATGAGAGTCCACACTTTTTCCTCATTCTTCCATTCATCCCTTGCTTCTATTATCCAATCGGGTTGGATGATCGAGATAGCACAGAGAAAGTCCTCAACATATTCATCCTTTCTTGAGAGTGCATCTGCCACAACATTTTGCTTCCCCTTTTTTTATAGACGATTTCAAAATCATAACCCAATATCTTGGTTACCCATTTTTATTGTTCTTTTGAAGATAGTCTTTGTTCCAAGAAGTATTTAAGACTATCATGATCTTTTTTGACCTTGAAGTGCCTACCTATTAGGTAAGGACACCATTTCTTCAATGCATGTAGTATTGCCATCATTTCCTTCTCATAAATGGGTTTGTGTAAGTCCTTTCCCTTGAGTGGTTGACTTTCAAAAGCCAGGGGCCTTCCTTCTTGCATTAGGACAACACCAATTCCATTTCCCGAGTCATCACATTCCACAATAAAGGTTTTTGTAAAGTTTGGAGTGGTCAAGACATGAGCTTTGCACATCACCTCTTTAAGTTTTTCAAAAGATTTAGTTGCCTCTGGAGTCCATGAAAATGCATCCTTCTTAGTTAGTGCCGTTAAAGGTGCTGCTATTGTTCCATAGTTCCGAACAAACTTGCAGTAGTAACCTGTCAAACCCAAAAATTCTCTAAGATTCTTCAATGTTTTGGGAATTGGCCAATCCATCATGGCCTTAATCTTGTTAGGGTCTACCTTGACACCTTCATGAGATACAATATGACCCAAGGAACATTGTTCTCTCTACATATGAGGTGTTTTAGAAGAAGGAACATTGTTCTCTCTACATATGTTAGGATTGGTCCTTCTAGTAGCCATAGCCATATTTTTACTTTCAACATTTCTTGCCACCTTAAATTCATTCTCCAATGATTTGGGTTCCCAAAGGTGAACCTCATGTTGAATTTTATCCTTTAAAGTTCCTATGAATACATCAATCAAGTGCTCATTTGGAATATCGGTTACCTTTATATTCAATCTTTGGAAGTTCTCAATGTGCTTGGTAACTGAACCCTTTTGCTTGAGATTTATCAATTGGCTAAAGAAGGTATTTCTCCTTGTATCCTCATAGTGTGCTATCATTTCTTCCATGAAAATTGTCCAAGTGACGAGTGATTGGCGAGAAAAAAGCCATCGATACCATACAAATTGATTAGGTTCTAAATATAAAGAAGTAATTTGTACCTTTTGGGTATGTGGCACATTATGTATATCAAAGAATTTCTCCATCTGAAGTATCCATGTGATTGGGTCCTTGCCATGAAACTTCCTCATATCGATCTTAGGAGTGTGGTTGGTCTTCAACCCAAAGTTGGAGTTTCTCCATTCTTGATTCACCTTCCTTGTGTCCTCATCATGAATTTCATGGGATGCATTTTCACTTTCAGGTGTCTTCTTTGTTACGAAATTTTTCAATACTTCCATGATCTCCTCTATTAAACCATCCATCTTTGCCTCCAACTTAGCTTCCATCTCTTGTATTTCATCTTTTGTTACTATCTTCTTTTGTAAATAATTTATGTCCCTACGCATTTCTTCACCTTCATCAAGAGTCCAAGTAGGATTTTCTGGAGGCTTATTTGGTGTAGAAATTCCCTTTTTGGGTGGCATGTTGGCCAAGTATCACTTTTGAACCTTGATTTTGAGGTGGTTTTTCTAGACAATCTTTATTCTGTTGTATCTCCCAATTTTCGGCCCTTCTGGGTATGAAAATTTATTTTATGTAGTTCTCTGATATTTATTCTCTGCAATGCCACAGGTCTGATCAAAATTGGATGTGCCAAGTGGAATTTACGGTAACTTCCCGACAACTTACTGATTTTTGGCCTTTCCAGGAGATCTCACTTTTATAGAGTGCCCCACACAAAATAATTGATATAAAATTCTGAAACGCGTACAAAAAATACTACAGACTGTCCACAATCCAATGAAACCAGACCCACTCAATTTGGATACTCTAGGAAGAATTTATGATTGTTTTACCTGGAACATCTTCTTGAGACTAGTCAATAGGACTAGTCAGATACCCTATCTTCCATAGGGTGTATATACAAATTTAAGATTACCCAGAAGCTAAAATTTTTACCACAGATACCTTACTAATTTCTATGAATATCCTCTAGAGTTCATGGTCTGAAACATTACAAAAATTTTTTTATAGCGAAAATTCTGCAATGGCTCAGTTTAGGATGATTCCAGAACCCTATCTTGTACATGCTATATCTCCGAAAGTATAAGGCCTAAGGAGCTAAAATTTTAACCCAACGTACCTTGATCCATCTACTAAATATCCTACAAGCAGTTCCTTCTGAAACGTTGCAGAAAAAAGGTTATAGAAAAAATTCCAAGGTGTCTCAGATGTAGCAGCAAAACCCCAAGACCTTGAGCTCTGATACCATATGTTAGGAACCAAATATCAATATAGCATAGAAAAACCTCAGAAAAAGTACTCAACTCCTTGAAAAAGAGATAATTTTAGATAATAAGCCTCTTCGAGGGGGCAACCTCCTTTTACCCCACTTAAATGTTCAAGTACAAGATGATTCCAAATGAAAATGTCTCCTTGGTATATATAGGAGACTAGGAGGTATAATTACAACTAATGGAATAAAGCCGACATAAATAAAATAACATTACTAATGTAATATGCCCCAATTAAGGGGCAATGAGCCAATATTAGGGCTTAACAGGCCAACTCTCTTTACATTATCAGTGAGTTTGCTAAGACCCTCCAAAAATATAAGAAATAAGAAAGGAGATAGGTGGCATCCTTGTCTTAGGCCCCTGGAAATCCCAAAGAAGGAGAATGGGGAGCCATTTATTAATAATGTGAAGGCGGCCAAGCCAATACAACCCATTATCCAATTAACAATATTTAAATTCATGCCCATATGAATCAAAGAAAGCCTCAAGAAGATCAAACTAACTTTGTCGTAGATCTTCAATAAATCAATTTTTGGAACAAAGGATGACATTTTTTTAGTCTTAAGGGAGTGAAGGGCCTCTTGAGATAAAGCAACAAATCATGAATTTGCCTTTTGTAAAGGAAAACAAATTATTCCTTATAAATAAGTTCGCTTAGGAAGGGTTTAAGTCGATTGGCTATAATATTAGAGATAAGCTTATACATCAGTTTACAACAAGAAATTGGTCTAACATCCTCAAAAGAGAATGTCTTCTTTTTTTGGGGGAATCTACGTCAGGAAATTCTTATTGAAGGAGCCAAGGATTTTGCCTGAAATCTATGATTATTGGACCATTTAAGTAAGTCCTGTTTTATTAATTTATAAAAGTCAAGGAAAAATTCCACTGAAAGCCCATAAAATCCAAGGAAAAATTCCACTAAAAGCCCATCTTCCCCCCAACTCCTACTCTTTTAGAAGGGTTCAAGAGTGGCCATAACTTCCCCTTCCATAATTTGCATCTGAAGGGACTCATTCATCTCCTCATTGATTGATCTAGGGATGAGCTCAATCACCTTTAAAATTTCCATAATAGGACATCTTGGAGGTTCTTAAAAAAGACTCGAAAAGTATCTTACCCCGGCTCTAGTAATCTCTTTAAAAGAGGATACAATTTGGTCCTCCACATTTTTTATTTCAGCTATCGAATTTAGATTCTTGTGGTGGTTTGCATAACTATGAAAAACATTTCAAGTTATTATTGCCTTCCTGAAGCCAAACCTCTTTGCTTTTCAGTTGCCACTTGGATTCCTCTAAAGCTAGAAGTTCTTGTTTCTTATTTAACAAACCACCTAACTCTATATCTTCCTCACTTGAGAGGGAGTCTATGAGCCTATTAATCAACAATTCTTCAAGCCCGATTTCAAACTTCGAGAGAAGAGTGAGTTTTTTCAAGTTTAAATCTTGAGACCAAAGCTAGGCGACTTGTTTTACTTTATCCAGATTGTTTTCCATTTGTTGCATAAAAGAGCACCCATGGATTTGACTCAAATGAATCTATGCATAAATAGCGCGGTTTCTATAGTCAATTTACTTTAGCCAATCCTAATTAAATTTGAGGGGATAAGGGGGATTGAAACCACATTTTGAAATGTTCATAAGGATGGGAATATGATCCGAAAACCCCCCAACCATCACTGAAGAATTAATAATTCAGAGTTTTTCCAACAATTTTTCATCTAACAAGAACCTGTCCATGCTTTTGGAAACCTGATCGTCACCTTTACGTCCATTCCTCCAAGTTTGAGAAAACTCAGGGGGATCCAGGTCAACAAGCTGATGGGACATAATCTAGTGAGTGAAAAGCCCTTCCAGTGGATCTCTCCTGGGATGTCTCCCCCAAACTTCCTTTAACGATAGAGTGAAATTTAGATCTCCTCCAATAGTTACATTATAAGCCCGAAGAATTCCAAAATTGCTCAAAACCTCCCAAAATGGGTGCTTATCTACATAAGGGCCATAAATGTTAAAAATTCTAAAGGAAGATGCCAAGGAGAAATCCTCCACGTCCATCACAATTCTAGAAGTTCTGATAATCGAAGAGACAGATTTGAAATTAGGACCCCACGCCGAAACTAAACCTCCAAAGGAACCTACCAAATCACTTGCACATAAAGACTAGTCCCTTAACCAAGATTTGAAGGAATCCAAAACCTTTTCCCTCGAACACATTGTTTCTTGTATTAAGAGGATATCAGATTTACTATCTGCAACCAGTATTTTGAGGTTTTTTTTTTTGAGGCGCTTCATACCCGATGAGTATTGAGAGAGAATGATCATTTCGAACCATTTACAAGGGTTGTCCCCTCTCCTCAAACCTGAACTATAGTGGATTGCTTACCATTATTGATGTCATTCATAGACTATAACTGGGCTAAAGATAGGTGAGACTTTCTACCAACATGGGATGTTTCCCCCTTTTCCATCACAAGGCCTTCAATTAAAGCTTCTAACAACCCTTTCTTCACTTTAGAACTCAAAAAATAATCTGATTTTAAAATGGATTTGGAAGAGAAGGAACACGAGGGAGAACCCGAGAGAGGTAAAGATGGGTGCTCGAGGAAAAACTAAGGGGTTGAACCAATTCTTACAATGGAAAATGGGGGGATGTGTCACAACATGCATCTAGGACTAGAATGATAGGGTGGACATGATCTTCTTTGGGATCACATGGGAGGGGGAGGGGGACAACAAAACACACCCAACTTTAGAATCCAAAGACTTGCATTTCACTTCTATCGAAGCCTCCAAATCATTATTTAAAAGTGATGGGGATTTTAAAACAGGATAGGTTGACTTACCAAAAAGCGTTTTAGGAGGAAACCCCATGGAGTGAACACCTGGCTTAAATTTCCGAGAGACTATAGACTTTTCCTCATAACTGATTTTCCATCCACCACCTTTTCACTATCAACAACTACACCTTTTACCTTCCTTTTCCACAATTTTTTAAATGGAAGGAACTGGGAAGGGGGCCCGTGACATTGAGCCAACAAATGTCCCACTTCATGACAACCATAACACCTGAAGGGGACTCTCTAGTAGTCAATCCTTTAGATCCATGAGAAATTTCCATAAGCCAGTTCTATTTCATCCAACAATCTAGCTCTGAGGTCAACTTCAATATGAATCCATGCCCACCTTTTTTCCAGTTTTAACTCCCATCCAAGATCATTTCCAATATATTTCTCTGTTTATTTTCCAGTGGAGGCCAGAATGATCTCGTGCCAAAAAACTAGTGGTAGGCTGGGTAGAATTTCCAAAAATTTTGTAGGTGAGAGAGAATATCTTTCCATGTGAAAATTGACGACCCACTCCTTCAACACTAAACCATATGACCCCCAATTGCAGACCTGACTGAATATTTCCCCTAAATCCTCCTTAGATATGAATTTAAAAATAATCCAACCACGAGAAAGGATATGGAAAATAGGTCGGTACCCTAGTAAACTAGACTAGTTTGCATCCAACAAACCCTCAAAGGTAGAAGACCGAACCACCTTCCCACTGAGCCGACCCACCATTGTTCATCCCAACAATTTTGAAATATCTCCCACATCATCATCCACACTGACCACCATTTTTTTCTTTACTCACCCCCTAGCACCTGGGCTTGTGCTTTGATGACTGGGAAACCAAAACTGCACCTAGCTCTCTGATCACAGATCATCGTAGTACATTTTTTACAACCTTCGATAAAGACCTGCTATTTTCATGCAAGTGATTAGCACAAGACTTAGGCAACTCATCCCTCCTTAATTCAAATAATTATATCACATGTAGGAATTGATTGTCGAATTAATACTCTTACATCCTCTTCCACCTCAAAAATTTTAAAAAATGGGTAGATGAGATCCTTGTGCTTGATATTTGCATCTTAGCCCAGTGGATGACTCTCGATACACCTCAGATTTTGATTGACTGTACTACTGCCGCCTGAAAAATTCCTCATTGTTGATGAATATATCCATCATTCTGATCTCGTCTGCCTCGTAATCCACCACCTCCTCCTCCATCTAATCACCTTCGAGCTAATAATAAATAACAATAATGACTAAGGGATTGAATAAACCATGTGATCCCCCTGTCATTTGGTCCATCACTCCCACACAGATAACTTAGCACTAAAAATCCCTACCTAAGATAGATCCACCCTTGGTTGACACTGTTGTGAACTAGAGCCGAGCTGATTCATTAGCTAGGGTTTTTTCCATGATGATATCATACCAATTGGTTATAATAATATGTTACGTATTTGATTGTATGAATTATATTTTTTGGGTTCAAAACCCATTCCCTCTGAATTGTAATTAACATTTTGTTGAATAAATTTACCATTTGGGGGACTCACCACATCACTACCACATGGAGTTTTCCACCCAACAAACATGTGCCACATCAATAAATGCATTCAAAGAGAAATTCCAATCCTAGTTGCCATATGCCATTTTGTACATTTCCATGTCTCATTTCAACACATGCCACATTAACATCTAGTAGATGCCACACCATCATTTCAGACATGCCATATGAGCATTATGTACATGCTATGTAAGCTATTGTACCTTTCCATGTCATCATATGGCAGGTTCCATTCAGGATAATCAGAGTCTTCCACGTGGCACTTCTAGTTGAGCTTGCGGAGATTATCACCAAGTTTTTGAAGTTGATTTTTAAATTACCATAACTTTGTCATATGACATTGGTTTTTAGTGTGGGTTTTTGAAAAATATGTATAATTTTAGTTCTATACACAATGATAGAATATGAAAGGTCAAGTTACTGTAATAGTCTTAGAGAGTCCAAGAAACGTCTTGGAAGCTAAATCCAAATGTCAGACATTATGTACTTATACTTGTATCATATTGATGAATAATATGCACTTCATGTTTATCTTTATTTCATGTGTATAACAATGCTATCAGAGCTGCCTCAGTCCTTAGTGCCTAATTTGCTATGGTAGTTGTCCATAACATCCGAGTGTGTACAAAAATGCCTCATTGCCTTGATATTTTTCATTCCGATCCATGGAAACGTTCATATATCCAGTTATTCCCTAGTAGTTTTTCTTCTAGCATGTAGAAAATGCCTCCTTCTCTGCAATGAAACGATTTACATCTTCTCACCTTGTACCTGATAGGGGGGAACAATATCAACAATTGACAGTCATTCTTACAAGTTTTTCAAGCCAAATACGCACTAATTCAAACTAAGACTCATCTTCTTCATGATGCACTTGAGTGAAAGAATCTAAGACATTATGAACTAGTCCTTGTTCAGATAAAAA
>JASDQU010100119.1:256184-322525 GCA_032191745.1 Picea mariana
GTAGAAGAAAATTCATGAGCCAATTTCATATATGTATGTAGATGAATTTCGAATTCCTCTTTCCAAGCCAATAATCAGACCTTGGGAAGAAATATGACACAACAAGCATAAAACAAGTATCATATATGAAAAGGAAGTGACCTTTCATATTCTGGATTATACCAAACTGATCCAGTTCTAGACTGTTGGAATGCTAAGAGAAAGTTCATATTCACCTACTCCTGTTCAAGCCCAAATTGTGATATGCCAACATTGCCAACGAGTTGGCCGCATGGAAGATAAATGCTTCAATCTTCATCCTTGTGAGCATTGTGGAAAACACAATCATCCTTCAAACAAATCTTCTAACCACTAGAAATCTGCAAGAGTAAAGAACCACTATCGGTGGATGAATTCTTGGTGATGGTCATAAATATACAAGACGACATCTCAATCATATTGTAGAATTCATTCTGGGGTATTGACGCATCTTGCAGTGAAAGGATTTACATATGATCACCTTGTACTTGACAAGGGGGAAAAACATCAACAATTAACAGTCATGCTTCAAGTTTTGAAGTCCCATCAATCGAGTAGTAACAAGCGAGCATGACAAGTGAACATGATTGGTTTGTGGTTTTCCATAAATCACCACTTAGTAGAAGAATTACAACTTCTAATAGACAACGATTTGTGGTTTTCCTTAAACCTCCACTTGGTAGAGGAATTTCAACTTCTACTACAGAACAATTTATGGTCATCTTTAAACCAACATTCAATATCACTTCCAATTAGCAGAAGACATCAACTTCAACTTCTAGCTAACTTAGGAAATGTTCTGAGAACCATTGAGCCTAGAGCTAAGTTCCATATTTTGTCATCATCCTTAAACCACCATATTGGTTTGTGGTATTCCTTAAACCACTTTCACCATTTAGTAGAAGAAACCAACTTCTAGTATCCATTTAGTTTGTGGTCATTCCAAAACCACCAGATTCAGAGAGCACATTCAACCATTTACAGTTGCACACTTGGAAATTTCAGCTTCACACTTCCATACTTCAGCTCTCTTCTTGGACTCACATACACCCATTTAGAGTAAGGGGGGGGAATGTTGGAAATGTAATCCATTTAGGGTTACAATATTCCTCACTTGATGAAATATGAAAGGTCATGTGACTGTAACGGTCTTACAGAGTCTAAGAGACGTATGAATCCAAATGTCAAACATCATGTACTTATACTTGTATCATATTGATGAATAATATGCACTTCACGTTTATGTTTATTTCCTGTGAATAACAGTTCCCAAAAAGCCAAGGCTAGACCTCTTTTTTGGAACTTAAAATGGTCATAACTTGTTGATACAGACACCATTTTGAGTGAATATTTTTTTGAAACTAGATAAAATTTGATACTCTATGAAATGGTGATATTAGTTTCTATTTGTTTTCCATATGATTATTAAGGATGGAAATTGCCACATATTTATCCTTTATTTGACTCAGACATGAGTCTATTTGAGATAGTTCTTGATGGTAGAAATTTGGTGCTTTTCTTGGCTCAATGTATTTGTTGATGTGAAGACCATTTTACATTACATGTTGTGCATATTTGAGCTCTTGTTGAACTTGATGATCATTATGAGATCATGTTCAAATTATTTATTGAAGCACTCCAATTAGTCATCGACACTTTCATCCTGTTGGATCATATTCAACTTCATCTTCTATTATCATTCATGATTTTTTTGAGAGATTGTTATTTAACTCATTGTAAACTTGCCATGATGATTCATGCCTTTGATCTTGGAGGTTCTTTTTTGTAGTTATCTCTTCATTTTCTTCACTTGCACCTAAGTAGTGCGTGTGAAGAGTTTAGAGTCAGATTTTTTCTAGATATTATTACACTATCTTATGTTTATTAGCACTCCATCACGATCATATTGATGTTGTCATTGCTAGTCATTATGCATATATTATTGATGGTAGTAAGTTTCTTATCTGTCCACCTCATTAAGGATCTGGTTGTAGGTTATTGATGGTTTCCTACATTGTTCCACTCAACATCTTATCCTTAACAATAACAAAGTTTGAAGCTATATTGCCACTTATCTAGGAGTTTGAAGTTGTCATTAAGGGGGAATATAATGCAATGTCATCTCCTTCCAAATGTTTTTGTTCCATATATGATGTAATTATTGTCTAGTGGCCACATTTACTGTTGTATAGCCTATCACTATGATGAATGTGAGCACATCATTCAAAGGCATTTGTACACACAATGAGACATCACTAGACTTGTGAGATCCTAAATATCTCACATCATTGGCCTATTATTCTGATGTAACACAACTCCTTCCTCAACTCAAGTTCTCATTCCTTTAATCAACATTAAATGGAAATGTTAGAAGGTGGTTTTAATGTTGTCTAGTGTATTGATGTAATTTTATACTTATTTTCCTAATGATGATCATTATAACATCATTTGTGGGGCACTTGTACATGTAACATGACCTTACTAGACTTTGTAATATTGCACATGTGCACATGGAGAAAGTTTTGGGAGTTATTTGGTGGTGACATGTCTCTCAAGTAATGATGACCTACACTCAAAGTTCATTATTATCCACTACTTCTTCCTTATGCTTGATGATATTATCATAAACCTTTATGGATTGGTTGATATCCAGCCTTGATTATGCCATATGATTAATGGTTCATGTTTCTCCTGGTTATTGTAAATCGAGGCAATTGGTCTTGAATCAAGAAAGGGTGGAGAGTGGGTTATGGTATTGATCATTACCCTAGAACATATAGTTCCTCAGGCTAGATCATCCATATTCTTGAGATTTGTATGGATCCCAGTTGAACTCCATGCATGTGTGTGCTCTAACAACTATTTTGGAAGAATACATGACTTGCTTCCAGGGATATTTCCCCACTTTGGGGTTTTACCACATAATTTTTTTTATCTCCTATCTATTATTTGTTAGATCTACTTATATATGTTTGATGATTTCTATAGGATTTTAGATAGGATAGATTTTGGTTATATGTTTCTACATATTTTTCCTGGTCTTTCAATATCTCTTACTTAAAAATTCTTATGCCTGGATGAATGTTTATCAAACCAATGTTTGACAATTTACTAATGAGCCACAAATTGTTTCTTAGCTTTCTCCTACTCCTCCTCTAACCTAAGTAAAGTGTGAATTTTGTTATGGAGAGTTCAAGAAATCTACCCTCTAGAGGATTGAGTTAAATGTAACGAAGGTAAGAAATAATTTGAGGGGAGAATAACTTCTTTTCCATATAGGAGGAAACACAGAGATGTGCCTAGGGTTACTTTGGGTGTGACTAGGTTTTCCTGAACAAAATTAGGAAGAGCATCATGCCAATTCATATGGTGATCAACTGTTGGTTTTTTTAGAATTTAGATGAGGTATTTTTTGGTGGACTCAACTATCGTGTTTCGTCAAGGATAACAATGGGGTAAATAAAAAATGCTTCTTGAGATTTCTAGATATAAACTATGTAAGTAATTTTGAAATGTCCAACATTTCAAATGGACACTTCATCCATCATTAGGGACATTTAGAGTGCTAAGGTGAAGCTTTTAAAGGGGAAATAGAGATATTTGACCATTGAGGAAAGGGGAAGAAAATATTAAATTAATGAGATAGCCATTATGACTAATTGTTAAATTAATATGAGATAGAACAAGAAAATTAATTAATAAGTCAATTGTTTAATAAAATAATAAGTAATAAAAAAATGGGGGAAATTTTAAAAATCAATTTAAATAATTGAGACAAGAGTTATAGGGTCAAAGATAAGAGGACTAAAGAGTAAGACTCAAAGGATAGATGAAATAAGATAACACAGATAGATTATAAGGCTAAGAAGGGTAAGGAAAGAAAAAGGCAAGGGTGGGGGAGGGGAATGAAATAAAGGAGTAAACTTAGAAAATTAAAGTCAAATTAAACAAATTTAGGTTTGATGGCATAGGTGATGAATGATAGGCTTCCAAGATATGTAATGTGAGTGGACCTGTAATGTGTGCATAAGTATAGATCTAAATGTGCTTTTGGGAGACAGGAAGTAGAGTATTTGGGTCATATTGTTTTAAAGGAAGGGGTTAAGGTGGAACCTCAAAAGATCCAAGCTATTACAAAATGGCATATTCTAAAGAAAATCAAGAGTCTTAGAGGATTTTTGGGTCTTATAGGATATTATCAAAAAATTGTTAAGATTTATGCACACATTACAAGTCCACTCACATTACGTACCTTTTTCTAAACAATTGTAGTATGAATTAGATATACTATAGAGATAAATGAGATTATAACTCACCGACAAACACAAAAACCATTGAAATATTTAGAGCAACCATTAAAAATGCACATAGTAGATAAATGAAAACACATGGAAACATTATTTACCGTGGAAACCCAAATGAGAATACCAACTTCAAATTGGGCTTAGTATTTCATTAGACTATCTTTGGTCACAATGATATTCATCCTTCTCTCTTTTTCCAAATGGCCATTCGAGAGTGAAAACAAAGAAGGAAATAGGGGGACATGGGAGTAAGGGGAAGGCCAATAGCTATAACCCTTTGTTTACCCTTCCTCAATTTTCTCTCCTTTATTATTTTTTTTTATCTTTTAAATAATAAAATTTCTCCTCTCATCTTCATTTGTGTTACTCAAATTTACATAAACATTGGTTTACAATGTTTTATCGAGCTTCGTTAATTGTTGAATTGGATTGTAGGTACTGATTCTTACCCATTCATTTGTTCGGACCCATTTTGGATCAACACTGATAATGAAAATGACAATGATAATAATGAGGATGTCACCATGGAAGATGACAATAATGACTTTGATGATGTATTAATGTTCTTTGTATATATTATTTTAATTTATACCCTCTACATATTTGGTTTTGTAAACATGGTTGATTGTGTGTGCTTATTTCTCTCTCTCTCTCTCTATATATATATATATATATATATATATATATATATATAGAAGATTTTGATATGCCAACATTGTTAGTGAGTTGGCCACATGGAAGATCAATGCTTCAATATTCATCCTTGTGAGCAATGTGGAAAACACAATCATCCTTCAAACGAATCTTCTAACCACCAAAAATCTGCAAGAGTAAAGAGCTACTATGGGTGGATGACTTCTTGGTGATGGTCATAAATGTTGATGTTTTAGTAGCTATGGGAGGTATTCCCTCCTAGAAAACTTTTCTTAGAGAAGAAGAAGATTCCAAGAAGTCAAAGGAAGACCATAGAATAGTTGGAGAACACCCCAGAAAAGAATAAAGTGAAATAGAAGACCACAAAAGAGAATTTGATCCATAGGAAATAATAATAAAGTGGAAATATAATTTTCAGGAAGAGAAGTTTGCCCACAAAAATAATGAAGTAAATTTGACGACCCAGAATAAGAAGTCGGCCCCAGAAAGGTGCCCAAATTAGTATAAAAATAAGTCTGGGTCAGTTCATTTGTAGAATCAGACAATTCTCCTTCTGCAGTGCGCACTAGGTAGTTGTAGTTGCAGTTGCATTTGTAGCTACAGTTTCACTATTTATGATTTCTGGTTCTCTTGGAGAGTGTGCCGCACTTGGGGAAGGATATTCTTGGTGGTTCTTGGTGATCTCTCTTATGCACTGCCTTTGGAAGAGTTGTGCTAAGGTTGTGTGGTTCTACCCAGTTTCTTTGTTCCAGTTGTAGTTCCAGTAGAAGTTGCAGTTACAATAGCAACTGCAGTTGAAGTTACCAGTTGTGCCAGTTTTGTGGTGCGCTATCTTGCTCTAGTGATGCGCTTATCTTACACCAGTTCTATGGTGACTCAATTGTCTAACCTCGCTAGGGCTTGCCAATATGAAGAGATAAGTATTTGGTTCTTCATTGTTGGTTTTCTCTTGTGATTAGAGCATGTTCATGATTGTATTGGAATATTCTCTCTAAGAAAAGTTGGTTGGATTTTTCCTCGAGTTTGGGGTTTTCCTAGGATAAATATGTGTCTTCTTGTGCTTGTTTATCTATTTATTATATATATTATTATTGAATGTTAAAAGAAGATTAAAATTCTGTGGTAAATACAATGTTAATGAAAATCCAACAGAGAAGGTTTCCTTCAGAATAATCTAATCGCTGGAAGGAAGATCATGAGATTTACCGCTGCACATGCAATTTACCACTGCACAGTTTTCTTTGTCAAGCTTGTTCAGAACTTGTTATAAAGTTGGTTGGGAGAAACTCCACTACTGATCAAATCTCCTTACTCTAGTGCACCTCTTGCACTTCTCATATTGAATTTTTGTCAAAATTGAATTTTTAGGGTTTTAGGCTTGTTGACATTTTCCTAGACATTGAACTTTCTGATTCACATCTCTAATTTTTTTCTTGTTGTTGATGTAATGTCTCATATTATAAGACAAGATGGATGGTGCACTTGAAGAGGGTGTTTTCAAGAAACATATACTTGGAAAAAGAACATTTATCCAAGTAGTGACAATAGATCCAAATGGATATTAGATCTAGTGCACTCAGAGGAAGCCCAAGAGTTGGAGGAAACAATGATGATGTCTCCTACAATATAAGACAACTCAAATGGGACAACACCAACTAGATTCCAGGTTTGCATATCAGGTTTGATATTTTATATTGCTACAACTTAAGTAAGTGTTGTAACTAGAATAACAATCTTTAGAGTTCTATTACTGCTATTGCTATCAAATGCTTTGTAACACTTGAATATTGTTGGCATGCTGATCATTAAGTAAATGATCATTGTTCAGTATTAACGATGCACTTGTTTGTAAGATCAATTGATATCCTCTCGGCGACGTTCTTGGTTGTTGACCTTGTTCCATGCAGGTCATCTTGTAAATTCCATGGAGGTTACCATGGATATGTTGTTGTTCTTGTTTCTTGTTCCAGGAAGGTCACAAGTGATAGATCTGAGAAGGAGCTAATGTGAGGATTGTTACCTTTCTTGTTTTTATTATTGTTCTTGTTATAAGAATATTATTCTTGTCTTTTTTTTTTCTCTTGTTCCAGGCATATCATAGGTGATAGCTCTGAGAGAGAGCTATAATGACGGTTGCAGGAGGAAACCTATTATATGGTCTCTAGCTAAGACATGGAGCATACTGTACAAACATAGAGTTGTGTACATAACCGGACAAATCCCTATAACGAAGGAGAAGAGGAAGAAGTCAGAACCTTCTGGAAAGAAGGGAAATTTGGTATCTCATATAGAGATTGATTGTAAGGAGCAGAAGGATCCGAAAATGACTGTACAGATTCCTCTAGTTCAGTTGATCACTCTTTAGATCATTAGGAAGAGTAAGTAGAGCCAAAAGGGCCTACCCATAAATGTTTTAGTGACCAAGAAGAGACCATCATGGTCCCGTGATACTTTGCAAGATACAAAGATGATATAGATATATGGCATTGATGAGCCATATCACGAGGAGGATTATATGGCTCCACCAGTGGTGAGGTAGGCATCCCCACCAAGTACCAACTTAGAAGGAGCTATAGTTAAGAGGGATTCAACCCTTAGGATTGAGTAGGGAGGAGTAGCCTGCCTAGGATATTTCATAGAATATTAGACTTCAGATCATATGAATCTAGAGATTATATAGACTCAGAGGGAGTCAATATTTAGAGGGAGCATGTAGACTCAAAGTGAGTATGATCTCAGAGAGAGTGAGTTAACTCATAGGAATACCTGATCATTCAGAGGAAGTTTCCCCTCAAATTCAGGTGGGGGAGAGAACGTCTTCCAGGACTGACAGACATGTGCCATGAGTTGAGGAGGCTATATGGTAGAGGCTTCTAGGAGATGTGAGATCTCATGGGAATATTCCCTTGTTTCAGTAGAATTTGCTATAGTGAAAGAGGAGGAAGCTAGTCATAAGGACTGGGATATGGATTTTCCCTTGGTTTCGAGACTAGAAGGGAAGTCAGTGGTGACTTCCAAGTTGGTCTCAAGATCAAGCATGCTATAGATGGAAACATAGATATGTACAAAGCTTGATTTGTGGCCAAAGGATTCTCCCAGCAAGAGAGAGAAGATTATGATGAGACACTTGTTCCAGTAGCGAGAAGAAGTGTACATAGAGAAACCATAAGATACATGAAAAGGAGTCTCATGTCTACAGATTGAAGGAAGATTTGTACAAGCTTAAGCATGCACCTAGGGCATGATATTCCATATCAAACAATTATTTTGATGAGTTTGATATTGGATGACCTATTTCTTACAGGGCATGAGAAGCTCACATATGGTTGCAAGAGGGAACTCACTTCAAAGTTGAATATGAAGGATCTAGGTCTGATACATTATATATTGGGATTGGAGGTGTGGCAGAGGTCAACCGAGATTTTCCTTAGCCAAGGAAAATATATTGTTGAGATCCTGCAAAGATTTAGGACAATGTACTACAAGTCCATGATCACAACTATGATGAAGAATATGAAGTTCTCGAGCGATCCATTTTCATATTTGGTGGATACCACTATGTACAGATAATTGATCGGATCCTTGATGTACCTGGCTAACACTAGGCTGAACATATGTTTTGCATTGAACACCTTGAGTTAGTACATGGTTGAGCTTAAGCATGTACATTGGATAGTAGAAAAACATGTGTTCAGGTACCTACATGGTACACTTGGATATGGATTGAGATATGTCTCAGAAGGAGACATGAAGCTGAAGGGTTATACAAACTCTAATTGGGTGCGGAGTGCAGTGGACTGGAAAATCACATCAGGATGTTTCTTCATATGTTAGTGGAACTCAGTACAATAGAGGCAAAGTATATAATAATCAATGTTGCAAGCCGTGAAGCAATGTGGCTTCAAAAGATGCTTGCAGGGTTATTTTATCTAGAGTTGGAGCCAACTTTGATATATTGTGATAATCAAAGTTGTGTGAAGCATATAGAGATCAAATATCATTAAATCTGAGACATGGTGCGGAGAGGATCTATGGAGCTCTGTTACATATCCACGAATGAGAAGATAGCGAACATTCTCACCAAGCCCTTGTCTAGAGTGAAGTATGAGTACTTTAGAGACAAGCTTGGCATGATGCAGAATGTCCACCCTCATTGAGAGGAAGGTGTGTTGTTTTTCCTCCTTCCGGATAACCCCTCTAGCCAAGGGTTCCCTAGATCAATCACGTGAGGTGACTGAGGGGATAATGCATTGCCATATCTAAAGAGAGAAGAAACATCACATGCATAGTCGTGGAGACTATGGGAGTAACTTCATGCTACTATACGAGACTATAAATATGGCTGATGGCATAGTAGTAGCTGTGTTCTACTAGTTGATTGCTGCATAGTCATAGAGATCATTGCCTATGACTATGTCTAATGGCATGGTAGTAGCTGTGTGCTACTAGTTGATTGCTTCATAGTCACAGGGGATAAAAACTATGATTATGGATGATGGCATGGTAGTAGCTGTGTGCTACTAGTTGATTGTTGCATAATCATAGAGACTGTTGAACTGCACAGTGGTAGTTTTTGTAGCTACCATTTGATTACAAGATATGACTATGGTTGATGGCATGGTAGTAGCTGTGTGCTACTAGTTGATTGTTGCATAGTCATAGAGTTTGTGACTATGGTTGATGGAATGGTAATAGTTGTGTGCTACTAGTTGATTGCTGTATAGTCACATAGATCATAATTATGGCTGATGGCATGGTAGTAGCTTAGTGCTACTAGTTGACTGCTGCATAATTATGGAGACTATTGGACTGCATGGTAGTAGTCTTACGACTAATAGTAGATTTTAGATCATGACTATTACTGATGACATGGTAGTATCCTAGTGATACTAGTTGATTGTTGCATAGTCATGAGAGACTACTGGATAGCATGGTAGTAGCTTAGTGCTACTAGTTGTTTTTTATGTAGTCGTGACAACATGGTGGCAACTTTGTGCTACTAGTTGATTGCTGGAAATGATGGTAGTAGCTTAGTGATACTAGTTGATTGCAGCATAGTCATATAGACTATGGAAGAGGATGGAGCTATTGATGGCATGGTGGTAGCCATGGGGATACTAGATGATTGCAGAGTAGTCAGTGGACTACTAGAAGAAAACATCATGGAAGTATACCTACCTGGCTAAGAGGGAGTTTTGATGTTTTGGTAGCTGCAGGAGGCATTCCCTCCTGGAAAAATTTTCTTAGAGAAGAAGAGTATTCCAAGAAATTAAAGGAAGACCATCGAACAATTGAAGAACACCCCGTAAAAGAATAAAGTGAAATAGAAGACCACCGAAGAGAACTTGGCCCACAGAAAATAATAATAAAGTGGAAATATACTTTCCAGGAAGAGAAGTCGGCCCACATAAATAATAAAGTAAATTTGAAGACCCAGAATAAGAAGTCGTCCCCAAAAAGGCGCCTAGATTATTATAAATACAAGTCCAGGTCAGTTCATTTGTATAGTCAGACAATTCTCCTTCTACAGTGGGCACTAGGTAGTTGCAACTACATTTTTACTATTTATGATTTCTAGTTCTCTTGGAGAGTGTGTCCCACTTGGGGAAGGATATTATTGGTGGTTCTTGATGATCTCTCTTGTGCGCTACCTCTTGAAGAGTTTCACTAAGGTTTAGTGGTGATGCCTAGTTGCTTCGTGCTAGTTGCAGTTATAGTATCATTTTCCAATTTTGTCGGTTCTGTGGTGCACTATATTGCTCTAGTGATGCACCTATCTTGCACCAGTTATGTGGTAACTCAATTGTATACCCTCACTAGGGTTTGACAAGAAGAAGAGATAAATATTTGGTTCTTCATTCTTGGTTTGATCTTGTGATTAGATCTTGTTCATGGTTGTATTGGAATATTCTCTCTAAGAAAATTTGGTTGGGTTTTTCTCTGAGTTTGGGGTTTTCCCAGGATAATATTTGTGTCTTCTTGTTCTTGTTTATCTATTGCTTATATATATGATTATTGAATGTTAAAAGGAGATAAAAATTCTATGGTAAATCTAATGTTAATGAAACTAATGAAAATCCAACAATCAATAGCCAAGATGATATCTCAATCATACTATAGAATTCATTCTTGAGTATTAACACATCTTACAGTGAAAGGATTTGCATCTTCTCACCTTGTACCTGACAAGGGGGAACAACATCAACGATGGATAGTTAGGATTCAAGTTTCGAAGTCCCATCATTCGAGTAGTAACAAGCGAGTGTGACAAGTGAGCATGATTGGTTTGTGGTTTTCCTTAAATCACCACTTAGTATAAGACTTACAATTTCTACTAGACAACAATTTGCGGTTTTCCTTAAACTTCCACTTGGTAGAAGACTTTAAACTTCTACTACAAAAAAATTTATGGTCATATTTAACCCATCATTCGAGATCACTTCCAATTAGTAGAAGACATCAACTTCAACTTCTATCTAACTTAGGAAATTTTCCGAGAACCATTGAGCTTGGAGCCAAGTTCTAGAGTTTGTGGTCATCCTTAAACCACCAGATTGGTTTATGGTCCTCCTTAAACCACCATCACCATTTAGTAGAAGACACCAACCTCTACTATCCATTTGGTTTGTGGTCATCCCAAACCACTAGATTCAAAGAGCACATTCAACCATTGGCAGCTGTACACTTCGACATTTCAACTTCACACTTCCATACTTCATCTCTTTTCTTGGACTCACATACAACCATTTGGATTAAGGGGGGGAATATTGGAAACATAATCCATTTAGGGTTACGCTATTCCTCACTTGACGAAATATGAAAGGTCAAGTGACATCATGTACTTGTAATTGTATCATATTGATGAATAATGTGCACTTCATGTTTATGCTTATTTCGTGTGTATAACAGTTCCCCAAAACCCAAGGCTAGACCTCATTTTTGGAACTTAAAATGGTCATAACTTGTTGATATAGACACCATTTTGAGTTAATATTTTTTTGAAACTACATAAAATTTGATACTCTATGAAATGATGATATTAGTTTCTATTTATTTTTCCATATGATTATTGAGGATGGTGATGGACACATATTTATATTTTATTTGACTCTGACATGAGTATATTTGAGATAGTTCTTGATGGTAGAAATTTGGTGCTTTTCTTGGTTCAATGTATTTGTGATGGGAAATCCATTTTACATTACATGTTGTGCATATTTGAGCTCTTGTTGAACTTGATGATCATGATGAGATCGTGTTCAAGTTCTTGATTGAAGCACTCCATTTGGTTGTCGACACTTTCATCCTGTTGGATCATATTCAACTTCATATTCTATCATCATTCATGTATTTTTGGAGAGATTGCTATTTAAGTCATTGTAGACTTGCCATGATGATTCATGCCTTTTGTCCTGGAGGTTCTTTCTTGCAGTTAGTTCTTTGTTTTCTTCACTTGTACCTAAGCAGTGTGAGTGAAAAGTTTGGAGACATACTGGTTCTACAGATTATTACTCTATCTTGAGTTTCTTATCACTCGATCAGGATCATATTGATGTTTTCATTGCTAGTTTTTATGCATATATTATTTATGATAGTAAGTTTCTTCTCCTTCGACCTTATTGAGGATATAGTTGCAAGTTATTGATGGTTTCCTACATTGTTCCCCTCAATATTTTATCCTTAACAACAACAAAGTTTGAATCTATATTGCCACTTATCCAGGAGTTTGTATATCCTATCACTATGATGAATGTGAGAACATCATTCAAAGACTTTTGTAGACACAATGAGACATCATTAGACTTGTGAGATCTTAAATATCTCACGTCACTGGCCTATTATTCTTATGTAACACAACTCCTTCATCAACTCAAGTTCTCATTCCTTTAGTCAACATTATATGGAAATGTTAGAAGGTGGTTTTAATGTTATCTAGTGTATTGATGTAATTTTATACTTAGTGTCCTAATTATGATCATTATAACATCATTTGTGGGGCACTTAAGCATGTTAAATGGTCTCACTAGACTTTGTGATATTGCACATGTGCACATGAATATAGTTTTGGGAATTATTTGGTGGTGACATGTCTCTCAAGTAATGGTGACCTGCACTCAAAGGTCGTTATTATTCACTACTTATTCCTCACTCTTTGTTAGAACCCTATATTTCATAGTATCACATGGTGATTTAAATTTGGTTATTTTAGCTTAGGAAAATTAATTTATAGTTTAAAGCTGCAAAATATAAGCTTGGCGCTTCATGGTGCATAATTTTTATTCTAAGTTTGAAAGAAGACAAGAGGTTTGTCTTGTAGTTATTAAACCCCGCAAAAGTCTCCATCGACGACTTTTCCCCCTTTCCAGATCAACAATCCTCAATGGTTTTTGGACCCCCCCCGACCTTTCTACCTTTAATTGTGGGGGGGGGGGGGTCCNTACTCATCCTTTCAGACTCCCCCCCTCCCATTTTTGCCTACTTCCTTACCCCCCTTCTGAAATACCACTCACCCTTCGCTCTAATACCACTTACAACCTGCTTAAAACTATCCTCCACTCACTCTACCACTTACCCTCTCGCCTGTCACATCACCTCTCTGACTACTTTACCTACCATCACCTTCCTCTTATACTTCCCCTCTCACCACACCTCATCTGTCCCCTCATTCCTGATACCATCCACCTCTTCACCTATCCCTATCGCTTACACTCCCGCATCTACTAATCCCATCTCCCTATTGGACACTTGCCCCCATGTCATCCTATTCATAACCAATCATATTTTACCCCATGACCATTTGACCGACCACTGCCCCGTAACGAGCCCGCACTGAGCTAAGCTGTCATTTCCATCACCAACTATCAACTGCAAGCTTTTTCCCCGACTAAATTACTTGAAGAGACAGATGGCAAAGCTTAAGGACCAATAAACAGATTTCGTGGAGGTAGTTTCAACCTCATTCTAGATTTTAGGTGACTCGAGACGCCTAACAACATAGGATCAACAAGAAACCAATCATTTCTAGATATTAATGCATGATGGTTGCAGAAATAGGCACAGTCATCAACAAAGACCAACAAGACACCAAAAATTCGAATAGATCTTAAAGAGTCCTATATTTGTTGTAATTAAGAGATATAGTTAGTTTAGTTTTTTCTTACAATAAATCATGTTAATTTATGACAGGATCCTTTGTAAACAACTTATAAATACTTCTCATTTAAAAGTATTAAGGGTTGGGACCTTTTTTAAGGATGGAACTAATATTGTAGAAGAGCTCACAAAGCCTCCTTTTTTTTAAACTTCAGTAATACAATTGAGGCATTTATAGGATTCTTGTGTTCTTTATGTTGGTGAAGTACATATGCCTTTGTTTATGTTTTTACTTTCTCTATTATAATTTTATGTGTTTCCAATATGAATTATTCAATAGAAGATTGAAGGACATAATCTGTTTTGATGTACACTCTGTTATTGGCTTTGGATAATTTCAATGTTTTCTACTTGAGGGTTAGTTCCAGAATTCTTAATTGCTCTTGTATTATCTGATCCCCTCACCTTTATTTTCAAATCACTCATCAATATTAAGAATCCAACATAAGTGCCTATCCTACCCTGTAAGGTCTCCTGTAGAACCTACCTTGATTGAACAAAGACTCTTTGACTCCATTGCCCAATGGACCTCCCTTGCTGCTCCAACCAAACAATTTAAAGACCAAACCCTATATTATCATAACTAGCCTAAAATTCCCAAAAAACAAAGCTAAATCTTACAAAGAGATCCCTCTCTGAGTCTAGGAGGGCTAGATCCTAGAATCCAAAGTGGTTTTTTAGTTACCTCTGTCAGCTTCTTCCTCAGCCTGATAAATTACAGAGTGTTAACATAGTGGTGACTCCACTAGGGAATGTTCCTAAGAAAAGCATATCAAGTTACATATTTGATTATTGATGGTGGACAATGATCATACATAAAAGGCTGAATCATCTACCTAGCGATTCCAATCAACTCCAAATTAGTTTCAATTCAAAGACTCCATTGGAGGAAGAACCTTAAACATGACAAGACAATCTGGAAAGATCAGGTATTCAAGTTGTAATTTTATCCAAGACGTAATAGGCTTTATTTTTAATTATTTCTTCTCTTCTCATGATCTTGGTCAAGACCATACTATTGGAACTTATGTTGATCATATTCAACCTAATGAGCCTTAAAAGATTAAGCCTGATTTTGCAGTTCCTGTACATACTCCTACACCTATTAAAATTCCAGATAGATATAAGCCTCTTGTCTTACCTCCTATACTCCATGATTTCCCTGCAAATTATTATAAATATCTTCCAAGGTTTGATGGAGAATATGGTAACATCATTGCTGAAAAACACATTCATGGTTTTGAAAATTTTATTGACCTTTTTGAGGTTGAAGAAGATAATGTCTGTATCATTATTTTTTCTCTATCTTTGCAAGGTAAAGCTAAAGAGTGGTTTAAAAATTTGCCAACTGCAAGCATTGGTGATTTCCATCAGTTTGTGAAAGTCTTCTTGGATAAATGGGTGATCAAGAGGAATATTTTTCTCATTTTATAAGAATATGATCATTTGAAAAGACAACCAGGAGAGACAGTGCAACACTTTTCATCCAGGTTCAATCAAGTTTACCATTCAATGCCCACTGATATAAAACCTCCTCCTGGTTTATCTCTCTTACACTATATGGATGCCTTTGATCCCAAAATGTCATTTCATTTAAGAGAAAGGAATACTACAATACTTGAAGAAATGCAGAACAATGCAATAGGTGTAGAAGCTAATTCGCTGATCAAAAAGTCAAAATTAAAGGCATAAGAAAAGGAAAACATAGAGAAGGAGCATCTGACATCTTCAGAAGTGAAACTAGACATTGTGGAAAGCACACTGAAATAAATGATGCAAAAGATTATCCTGAGAGATGAACTTGTTGTTCAAAAACACCATGTTCCATTTTTTGCAGAAAAAGAAAGGGTCATTGTTCCTAAGCATTTTGCTTCTTATCCTTAGAATGATAGATCAAAAACTGATTGTTTTATGTATTCACTTCATGCCATGGACGAAGATGAAACTCAAAATCATCTAGTGGAGTAGAAATCAACTGATCTAATGTGTATGCTTGATGACATTTCTTATATGGATGATCTACCCAAGTATGATCAATATGATGATGACTACATCAAGGTTTACTCTTCAAAGCAATCAACAACATATTTTTGGGAGGAAGAAGCTGAGTTGCAACAACTCGAATATGATAATCAACATGTGCATATTTATTATGACAATGATGAGGAAAATGTAGAAAATTATCAAGTAAGTGAAAGATATTTGCTTTTATGTCTTTCCTTATTCCAATTTTTGAGAGAAATTTATAAGTAAGCAGACCAACAAGTTGTCAACAATAGGAATGGAGAATTTTCTGATGAATTATTTGAGGATATCATTTGTGATATGGAAGTTGTTTTAGCTTCAGAATTACATCCACTGAGTTATATTGATTTTCAAACCACAAATGAGTTGATGCAACATAATTTTGTACCATTAAGTTTTGGTTCATTTCAATTTTTGAAGAAAAAGGCTGCTAATATCTCTGAAGTAAGGATTGGTAAGACTATAGAAAATCATGTAGTCCCATTGGAATCATTGCATAATAAATTGCAGCAGTCTTCTCAGTTTCTCCAAGATCCAATAGCTGATGTTTTGTATGATCTGTGTAGTCAAAGTCTTGTTCCATTAAATAGCTATGAGCTTGAAAGTAGTTATGATAGAGACTTGATTAGACAACCAACTTCATTGTTTTGTTCAACACGAGTCTCATTACAAAGCTCTTTTGAAAAGTTGCAGTCAAATAAAAAATTGTATGATGATATAGATAACATATGTGAAATCCCCAATCATGACATTAAATTCACTGAATACATGAAACATCAAGAAATAGGCCAGGTCTATCATGATCACATAGCCATCTATATGGAGGAGTTTTTCACTTCAGAATTCCAATCGATTTCCAGTGCCTCTTTTGTTTTTTATGATTCCAAAGCTCTTTGTTGTGAAGATCAAACTGATAATCAATTTCTAGTGCCCTTACAAGCTCTAGTTCTGAGTTTTGTTAAAAACAATGAAAGAGCTGAGTTATTGGATCAACTGCTTGATTGGCTTCATTGGAATTTTTCCATTACCTAATTGAGCAGTAATTTTAGCAGATTAGGGTAGGAGTGTGTGAATAAGCTCAGCTTGGTGAGCATTCCTTTAAGCAATTTTTCAATTTGATTTTCAATTTGGTTTCAGTTTTCAGTTTTAGAGTACAATTCATATTTCAAAGTGAATTTGATTCAGTTAAGGATTGGAGCATATTATCAATTGATTTTCAATCACAAAGGTTTCATGACAAAGTAAGTTGCAGGTTTTGGGATCAACCCAATGAACAAGGCTACTTAGCCTACGATGTTCTTGGCACCTCACAGGGAGGATGCCATCCCTATTTGGAGCCACTTAGAACCCTATATTTCATAGTATCACCTGGTGATTTAAATTTGGTTATTTTAGCTGAGGAAAATTAACTTATAGTGTAAAGCTGCAAAATATAAGTTTGACGCTTCATGTCTGATCCAGGATCTTTTCGTTAGGTGACTTATTAAAGAACTATATTAAATGAGCATAAAAAAAAAGTACACCATAAAGAAGGAAAAACTCAAAAATAAAGAGACATAATCATGCAATATGAACACAAATAACTTGATAACGGAGTTCGTCCCTGGTGGACTATGTCTCCGCATCCTACTCTCAAATGGGTAGGTCTTTTTATTAACTCCACAAAAGAATTGGGAAAAATACATAAGTATACCTCATTATGGAGTTAAGACATAGAATCTTTTCTCAGATAAAAAAACTAACACCACCACTGCGTTTGTGGCACTGTTTTACCTAAAAATGACTGTCTCCATGCCCCGATCCGAGTCAGACACTTTTTTGGCCCAAGAGGCACCCTTGCCTTGGTTTGCATGCTACTGCTTCTGCAATTAATCACTGGACTATCTTGAATTCCGTGCCAACATCTAAAAAATTGTGCCCAAGTCCGTATCATATGGAAGCGCTTGTTTTTCCCCTTCTTCGTGCTCTTGTGTGATCTAAATGCACTGTCTAAGCCCATTTTTATACAATTTCCCGGGCAATTATGTAATAAGTGCAATGATTGGTGTGTTGGTTAGAGTGGATAAATTTAGGGCGTGGTTAGGTGGAGGTCCCATGATCTAATCCCACAGGTCTCCACTTTTATGCATATGGTGCACGCTTTGCTAAATATAAGAGGCAACCACTTAAATGGCAGAATGGATTAACTGACGGAGAATATGATAAATATAGTGGTCAGTTGGGTTAAGCCCCTAAGTGAGTAGAAGAATATGTTTGTATGGTGCTAAATCATGTCATCATGGGCTGGGCCAAAGGCTGAGCCCCTTTCCTTTAGCGCCTAATTCAAATCCTTAACTTAAATGTAATTTTTAACATATTGCAAATAAGAAACATTGTGTGGTGTAGTCGTAATGCAGATTTGTGGGGCCTTAGGGCTAGTGAGAGGTCATGATTTCAACTCTTGGGGAGTCATAAAAAAATTAACACACCAACCATTGGAGGGGTTCCACATGGAAACCCATGACTGCGTCACGTGGCACCATATAATTTGTCCACAAAACTGCCACTTGTCACAATCTGATTTGTCCATGAAACTGACACGTGTCAACACCTAACTTGCCCACGTGTCTTCCATCCTTGCCATGTCATATTTCAAAATCAGATGTATGGATGTTCCACATGTCACCCTTGCAGTGATGCCACGTGTCACTTTGACTTTTTAATTTTTGACCAAGTTTCACCGAACTTTGACCGCTTATAAATTTTGATCCGTAACTCCGTTTGATGAGCCGTTTGCACCGTTAGAAATCTTGGGACATGCTCTTCATGATTATTCCATTTTAACTAAGTTTTGGGAACTTTGAAATTTTTCCCTTTTGTTATCCGCTGAAGCCATTCTGAGCATTCTGAGTTGCTTATGTGCATTCTGAGTTGTTCTTAGCCTTCTTTGGATCCTTTTTGGATCACGCCTTCCCACTAAGAGATTTTTGGACCACCAAAAGATTTCATTAATCAATTGGTAAGTGAGGGAAGAGTTCCCTCAACTTATCCTTCTCAATCCACTTTGCCTTGCTTGGATGTGTGCCCTTTAAGCCTACTCGAAGATAATCAACATCACCCCTGCGTGAAGTCCTCATCCTTTTGCCTAGGATAATATCTTCCTGTAACTCATCTAATTACTCAGGTGAAAAATCATCAACTGAAGGTATTGAAACTTCCTCATCTTGATCTATGATCATGGGAGGCTAAAAAATTTCCAAGTTCTCTATGTTCACAACTGAATAAATCTGCATATAAGGTGGAAGATCTAAACAAAAAGCATTAGTGCCATTTTTCTCCAAAATAGTGAAGGGTCCATAACGGATAGGCTTGAGTTTCCTGCCTTCACCCTTCAATCATTCCTTGCTGATGTAAAGCCATACCCAGTCTCCAACCTGGAACTGATGATCAACCCTGTGCTTGTCATGCTGAGCTTTATATTATGCTTGACTCTTCTCCAACTGTTCCCTGACTGCTTGGTGTATCTGCTGAATTCTCTGGATGAACTGGCGGGCTCTGTCCTTTGTCTGTTCTTCATTCACATCAACATATTTCCCATACATCAAGTCCAAAGGAACCTTTGGTAGGTACCCAAAACATGTCTCAAAAGGTGAACTTTGAGTGGATGAATGTAAATCTCGGTTATAAGCATGATGTACATATGGTATCTGTTCATCCCATAACTTAGGATGCTTGCTGTAGTATCCTTGAAGCAAAAGTACCACTGTTCTATTTACCAACTCTGTCTTTCCGTCGGTCCGTGGATGAAAAGCAGTGCTCCTCTTCAATTTGGTGTCCATCGTTCTCCACAAGCTAGTCCAAAAATCCCCAAGGAATCGAGTATCTCAATCTAAGACAATGGACATGGGTAACCCAAAGTGAACCCAAACATGCTGAAAGAAGAGATTAAAAGTCTTCTCAGCAGTGATCTACTTTTTACATGGCATCAAGATACACATCTTGATGAACCTATCCACTACAACATGCAAATAATCATGACCCCCTTTGGTCATTTGTAAACCCCCTACAAAATCCATGGAAATGATTTCCCATGGATGTGATGGAACATGAAGTGGTGAGTATAGCCCCAATTTTCTATTAGTGGGCTTACAAGTAGAACACATCACACATGCCTTTACATATTTAATTACAATTGATTTCATTTGAGGCCAATAACAAAACCTTTGCAAATGAGCCATAGTTTTTCCTACCCCAAAATTCCCCGATACAAGAGAAGTATGAGCTTCTCGTATTACATGGGCTTGTTCATTTGTAGGAATACATAGCTTCCCAAGATGATAGAGTAACTTTCCCTTAAGACAATATTTCTCTACATGTGCACCATGGGTTATCTTCTCATATACTTGTTTAAAATCTTCATCGATGGCATATTGCTCTACATAGCTATCATGAGATAAAGAAGTATTCTTCAAAATAATAGAAGCAACAATAGGAGTTCTAGAAAGAATATCGAATACCTTGTTACTTGTACCCTTATTTTACTTGATTACCAAATGAAATTGTTGTAGAAAACCCATCCATCTGTAGTGTCGAGATTGTTGCAGTTTGGCTTGTGATTGAAGATACTGTAAGGGATGGTGATATGTATGTATAATTGTTTCCTTCCCTAACAAGTAATGCTTCCATTTATTTACGCTTTGAACTAATGCATACAACTCTTTATCACATGTAGGATAACTAGCAACAACTTGGTTAAAAGTCTCAGAGTGGTAACATATAGGCTTACAATATTGCATCAATACTGCACCCATGGCGTATCCATTGGCATCTGTCTCGATCTCAAACGACTATTGAAGATTCAACAGTGCTAATACTGGTGCGGTACTGATCTTCTCCTTCAAAATGTTGAAAGCTTTTTTTTGCTTTCCTTCCCACTGAAAAGTGTTCTTCACACTGGTTAAGGCATGCAAAGGAGCTGCTATAAATGAGAAGTTGGGAATGAATCTCCTCCAATACTGGACTGCACCCAAGAAGCTTTAAACTTCGGTTACACTTTTTGGCTCATGCCATTTTACAATCACTTCAATTTTGGAAGGATCGATCTTCAATTGTCCTCCTCCCATGATATGACCTAAGTATACACGTGCAGTCTTCCCAAATTCACATTTCGACATTTTCACATACAACTTTCCCCTTTGCAAAGTATCTAGTACTTGCATTACATGCCTTACATGTTCATCCCAAGTCCCGCTGAAAACAAGAATGTCGTCTAAATATAAAATCACAAAGTCATCCAGGAAAGGCATGAATACATCATTCATCACATGAATGAAAGTTGCCGACGCATTACAAAGCCCAAATGACATAACTAACCACTCAAACAATCCTTGTTTGGTTTTAAAGGCAGTCTTCCATGCATCTTGTTCTGCAACTCTGATTTGATGATATCCACTGTGCAAATCCAACTTAGTGAAATAAACATCATTCTTCAACTGATCAAGTAAATAATCTATGCGAGGAAGAGGGTATCAATTTTTCACTGTGTTTTTATTTAAGGCCCAATAATCGACACACATTCGCCATGTGCCATCTTTCTTTGGCACCATCACGATTGGAGAACCAAAAGGAGATGAACTGGGCTTGATGACTCCTTGATCCAATAAGCCCTGTACCTACTTCTTGATCTCTTTCATCTCCACAATTGACATCTTGTACATGCCCACATTAGGAAGAGGATAATACTGCTGAAGATGTATCTCATGTTGGATTTCCCTTTTAGGAGGTAATCCATCTGGTTCTTGAAAAATGTCATCATACTTAGAAACAATATAAATTTATTCCTTTTTATGAGACATATCACATCGTTGGAAAGCATCAGATGTCCCGACATATTTCTCTTTTACGACCATGAGTGCATATCTCTTATTAGTGGTTATGAGTCTTTTCATTTTCTCCACACTATGAAGTGTTGTATTTACCCTCATGTTGTGAGCTCTGATAATATATTCCACTCCCCCTTTAGTAAGGTGATCCATATTTTATGAGCATAATGAAATGAATACAGATTATTAACATGTGCTTAACAAAAAATAACAGAGATACAATAAAACTGGTTTTCTATTCAATAAATAAATACGCTGGAAACTATAAAATGCAGCGGAAAGAAGCTTGCTGGAATGGTGGTGGCTTATCTCTGAGAAGAGATGTGACGACTGCACTCATTTGCAAGAAGATGATTACAATGAGGCTTTGAAGGCCTTTTTACAATAAACAAGAATGCCAAAAAACCCTAGACATCCAAAAACCTAACCCTAGGAGATGAAGCGCCGAAAGTCATGTGGGCCCCGTTTGGGTAAGTCAATACATCAACTTCCCGGGGTCGTAACTTTTGCATATGATATCCGTTTTAGGCGTATGATAACCCATTGGAAAGATCTATCTGAGGAATACAAAAGTTGCACAAAATTTCATGAATAAATTTTGGAATTGCAACATACCCCAAAAAACGTCGTTTAGGGACTCAAAATGGCTTCGAAAGTTTAGGACCCGAAAAACTGCTAAAAATAGTAAATTATCAAAATTTATAGAAGGTTGTTTTGTGCCAGCTGGAAAAGGTGGGTGGCCATTGATATCCACCTGGATCAATATTCCCTCCTTAGGAAGCAATGGTCTCCATTGCATTGAGTTCCCCCATCAGATGAGGAAATTTCTGCTGAATTTGGCCCCGGGTGAGCCACTTGCCTTGGTGCAGGAGCTGCCCTGCTTTGATGACTCGATAAAGCTGGATCCTTTGTTGTTGAGTTACCTTGATCCGTGTGTCCACAATCTAATCACTAGATGCCTATTGTATGCAGTCGGGGTTGAGCTCTGTTGGTGTCAGCTATTCTGCTACGTCTGAGGTGTCTAATAATGGTGGGAAATAAGGCCGAAGGAGGTCCATGTTGAACACTAGGTGTAGGCCAAGGAAAGGAGGAATGTTGAGCTCAAAAGAATTATCCCCCAAGGCCCTGACGATAGTGTATGGCCCATAACGGAGTGGGTGAAGCTTATGATGGGGTCTTGTAAGGTGTTCTTTCTGCAAGTGCAACCAAACTTTGTCGCCCACCTGAAACTTATGTGGCACCTGATGTTGATCATGGCATTATTTGTCTTTGTCATTGGACTTCTATAGGATATCCTAAACCTGTTGGCGGATGTGATGGATCCACTCAATGAATCGGGTGGCTTTGTCAGCTTCAGTTGGAGCAAGAGATGAGTCGATCGAGGTGACCGGAAGGGGAAGTGCAACATCTATGGGACCCAATGGTTGGAATCCCAACCCCACCTGAAAGGGGCTGTGGCCGGTTGAGCTATGCAAGGCTTAGTTGTAGCTATGTTAGACATAGGGAAGGCTCTCATCCCAAGTGTGGGGGTTCTTTGAATTATACATGCGAAGGATATGCACAATCATTTGATTTACAACCTCGGTTTGGCCATCTGTCTGGGGGTGGAAGGCCATGGATTTGGTGAGCTTGGTGTCCAACAATGATAAGAGGCTCGAATAGAATGTGTTGAGAACTCGACTATCCCGATCTGAGACAATGGTTTGTGGGATTCCAAAATGTACCCAGACTCGTTCAAAGAAGAGCTTGGCAGTGGCCTCTACTGTGATGCTCTTCTTGCAGGCAACCAGAATCACCATCTTAGAAAAGCGATCAAAAACCACAAAAACACAGTCATTTCCCCACTTGGTGGATGGGAGGCCCGACATGTAGTCCATTGAGATGGATTCCCATGGTCTGTCAGGAGTAGGAAGAGGGGTGTATAGGCTTTGTTTCTTAGTGGTTGGTTTGGCAATAATGCAGGTAGTGCAGGACCTGATATACTTGCTGACCTCCTGTCGAAGTTTCAGCTAGTAGAAATGTTTTTGTAGCATCGCCACTGTCTTTTCGACACAGAAGTGTCCTGCCACCCAACTGTAGTGGGATTCCCAGATCAGCTTCACTCACTCACTTGATGGAACAAAGATATGGCCCAGACGACACAACAACCCATCCTGAAGATGTAAATTATTGACAACTGCGTTTGCACCCAACATTTGGTAGGTGGTGGCAAAGTTAGGGTCTGTCTCATAGAGTTGGGGCCATCCATAGGTCTCATGGCCGCAAGATTCTAGCACCGTGGTGAGTGTCGCAACTAGTGGTCTGCTGAGGAAATCATCGACCTGATTGGTGCTTCCTTTTTTATAATTGATGTTGAGGTGGAATTGCTGCAAGTATGTGGACCACTTTTGATGGCAGTCATTCTGCAATTTTCCTTGTGTCTTCATGAACTGCAGTGGATTATGATTAGTGTGGATGACTGCCTCCTTCCCAAGAATGTAATGTCTCCACTGGCGATAGGCTTGCACAATGGAGTACATTTCTTTGTCGTAAGTAGGGTACTTACACACAATATCTGATAGTGTCTCACTATGATAGGCCACGAGGTGGCCGTGTTGAGTGAGAACGACGCCCACAACATAGTTTGAAGAATCTATCTTGATCTCAAAGGGATGCTGTAGGTCTGGTAGTGAAAGTATTGGGTCTGAGCACAAGCGCTGCTTCAAATCATCAAACGCTTGTTGTTGGGACTGGCCCCATGCAAATTTTGCCTTACCACCACCCCTGTTTATTTGGCTGAGGGCCCATGCAATATGGGAGAATCCCAGCATGAACCTGTGGTAGAAATTGGCAAGGCCCAAGAAGCTCCGAAGCTCAGTGAGTGTGGTTGGGGCTGGCCAGTCACGGATGACTTGGATCTTGGCTGGATCCACATGTACGCCATGTTGATCAATGATGTAGCCCAGGTAATGGACCCTGTCCATGCCGAAGGAACATTTTTCCAAGTTGGCGTATAGCTTGTGCTGTCACAAGGTGTGCAAAACCTGTTGAATATGCTCAAGTGTTCGGCCCAAGTCTTGCTGTAAATTAGAATGTCATCAAGATATACCACTACAAAAGTATTGGTGAATGGTCGCAGGATATCGTCCATCATCCTCATGAAAGTGGCTGGAGAATTTGTCAAACCAAAGGGCAAGGGCATGACCAACCATTCAAAAAGGCCTTCCTTTGACTTGAAGGCAGTCTTCCATAGATCTGTCTATTCTATCAGGACCTGGTGGTAGCCAGACTTCAGATCAATCTTGCTGAAGTATTTGGCCCCCGTAAGTTGATCAAGGAGGTCATCGATTTAGGGAATCGGGTACCAATTTTTGATTGTGATTTTATTCAGAGCCTGATAATCAATTCAGAGTCGCCAGGTTCCATCTTTCTTCTGTACCAGTATGATTGGGCTCCCACAAGGTGATGAGTTGGGACAGATGTGCCCCTTGTGGAGTAGTTCTTGGATCTGTCGCTTGATCTCCTCATTCTCTAACAAAGAGCGACGATAGACTAGCCCATTGGGAAGCGGTGCGCTGGGGGTCAGATCAATGGGGTGCTTGACTTGACAATGCAGAGGTACCCTTGTAGGTGAGGAGAAGATATCCGAGTATTCTTCCACGACCTTATCTACTTGCTTCTTTTGTGTGGAGAGGTCGGCCACAGAGACCCTAGATGTGGTTGTGATCTTTCCCTTATTCTAAGAGTGAATCATGAAGAAGAAAAACTTCCCCGTCTGAGAGATGACCTTCCTGCATTGCTTAGCAGAGATCAAGAAAATATCACTACGTGGGACTGCCTCAGGTATCCTGTATAATTTCCCATTCAAAGTAATAATAACACTATGAGGCCTAGACTCATATACAACATGACGTTTCCATAAATAAGGTTGGCCTAAAAGAACATCACAAACTTCAAGAGGAGCAATGCCACAAAATACCTCGTCTTTGAAGGGCTTGATGCCATATGATAGTCGACACTGTTGGCTGACGTAGAGATCGCTTCCTTAGCAGAGCCATCCAATGGTGTAGGGTTGTGGGTGTGACATTGTTGGCAGGTCTAGCCACTTGATGACCTCTGCTGAGATGAGGTTCTTCTGCCTACTGCTATCAATGATGAAGTGCAGCGGGGTGCCTTTTACCCACATCTATGAATGGAAGAGGCGCTTTCCTTCTTTTGGCTCGTCTGGTTCACCAGGCTGGAGCTTGGTGGTAGCAACAGTGGCACTAGGTTCTGTGTCAATGATCCGTCTTCCCCTTTCTGGTTCTGGCTCAGAGTCAGAATATGCATATGATTCAGAGGCTTTCACTTCAGCCACCAACAACTGCTTTGAGCAACAGTCATTAGTGTTATGCCAAGGGCTCTTATGGAAGTTGCACCACTTCTCGATGTCTTTCTTTGTCTTTCCAGTGTCATTCTTTGCTTGTGGGTTGGAATGGTTGTCTTGATACTGTCCATATTTGCTCTGTCCTTTTTTCTATGGGTTGGGGCCACCCGTTCCTGGCTTTTGTTGTGAGGGGTTCCTAGGCCCAAATAACCGTGTCTTTTGTTTGAGCTTCTGCTTGATTTTGATGGCATATCTATAGGCCACGCCCAAGGATGAGATGTTCAAAAATTGAATTTCGGTTTGGATGTATCTATGCAGAGCACCACGATACTTGAGCACCAGATGTCATTCTGAATCTTTGATACCCATCTTGGTGCGCAAGGTATGGAAGATATTTGTGAAATCTGGCACTGCTTGGTCTCTTTCTTGCCGTAGTGTGGTCCATTTGGTATACAGGTCGTCATAACTTCCAACAGGGTAGTATTGTTCCTTAATAGCATCCCTGAAGGATTCCTAGGTGGCCATGACTGAAAATAATGAGGGTTCCTTTGTTTCCTATTTCTCACAGAACGTTTCCCACCAATATTTGACATGGGGAACGACTTTGAGGAGTGCAAAAGTAATATTTTCTCTATTCGAAAAGTTATGGATAGAAAAATACCCTTCTAGTAGATTCAACCACTTGTCTACAACATCTGCATCTATCTGACCTTCAAATATAAGAATATTGAAGTTTATTTGTACCTTAAAGGGGGCGACGCCTCCGTTCGAAGAAGATGCATCGCCTGTTGGTAGTTGTCGAAGGATTTGTGCGAAACTATCCATCATCTCGTTCCTCTGTTGCATGAGGGCTTCCTCAATCAACAATTTGAAAGGATCTCCTGTCCCATCATATTTCTTTTCTCCTACCATGAGAGGTTTCTTAGGCGTGCGGGATTTTTTTTCCTTAAGAGAAACAAGCTCGAGACCCAAGTCTTTGTACTCCGACCTCGTTGGGGACACCCATTAAGATGACAAGGAGCAGACCGCTTTGATACCACTGATCCATATTTCATGAGAAGAACGAAATGAATACAGATTATTAACAGGTGCTTAACACAAAATAACAGATATACAGTAAAATTGGTTTTCTATTCAATAAAGAAATAAGATGGAAACTGTAAAATGCAGCGGAAACAAGCTTGCTGGAATGGTGGCGGCTTATCTCTGAGAAGAGATGTGACGACTGCACTCATTCGCAAGAAGATGATTACAATGAGGCTTTGAAGGCCTTTTTATAATAAACAAGAATTCCAAAAAACCCTAGACATCCAAAAACCTAACCCTAGGAGATGAAGCACCAAAAGTCATGTGGGCCCTGTTTGGGTAAGTCAGTACATCAACTTCCCAGGGTTGTAACTTTTGCATACGATCTTCGTTTTAGGTGTATGATAGCCCATTGGAAAGATCTTTCCGAGGACTACAACAGTTGCACAAAAGAAATATTGTAATTGTAACATACCCCAAAAAACGTCGTTTAGGGCCTCAAAACGGCTCCAGAAGTTCAGGACCCGAAAAACTGCTAAAAATAGTAGATTATCAAAATTTCTAGAAGGTTGTTTTGTGCCAGCTGGAAAAGGTGGGTGGCCACCAATATCCACCTATATCATAAGGTGATATTTTTTCTCATGAAGAAATAAGACTACTTTTCTATCATAAAGATAAGGACTTCCCAACACTATGCCACATATATCAAGCAATACAACATCCAAATACATTTCATCAATCAACTTTGAAGCAATAGAAAATTTGACCCTACATTGTTTGGTGACATTAAGTTTGGTTTTGTCACATACCCAACCAAGAGGGTAAGTCTTTAGATGTGGTTTCATTACTAGACCCATCTTCTTGACAAGTGCTTCAGATATTAAGTTTACTTGGGAACCTAGATCAAATAATGTATCTATCTTATTATGTTTAGATACAACTCATAAATGAAATAATTCATTCCTCTTTTGTTCATAAATGTGAGATTCATCATTGGAAATTGAACTATCATGAATAAAATATTTACCTTGTACTCCAACCACTATGATCTTTCCTTCATCTCCTGATTCAGAACCAAAATTTTGCTGCACTGTAGCAACCATCTTTGTCTTCCCCTTTCCACCGAATTGTTTTGGTTTCTTTTCTAGATGTAGTTTCCAATAGTGTTCTTCATCGTGACTGCTCTTCTTGCAATGAGTGCAAGATGGTTTTCCTCCTTCTCTCGTCATTTTAGCGGTCTTCTTGCCCTTCCTTTTAAATTTATTGAAAGTCTTGTGTGGGAAATTGGAAGGTTTCTTCATGGGATCTTCTTGAACATGTTTCACCCTGTTCTCAAGGTGAGTGGCTTGCACACAAACTTCGTCAAGACTAGTGGGGTTAAATAAGAGAAAAGTATGATGAATATAACTGTGAAGTGCGCCAATATACTTCATTAAAGTTTCATAAGAATCCAAAGGAATATTCAATGCTAGAGCTTTCTTCCTAAATTCTTCTATGAAACTTTGTACAGTCTGACCTTTACTCTATCTCAAAGTTTTCCATTCCATCATTTCTTTATGTAAATACCCTAATGGATAGAACTGCTTCCTTATCTTTGTTTTAAATTTCGATCATGAGGAAAGAAGCTTACCATACTTACTTCTGTACTGTAGCTTTCTCTCCCACCATACGAGAGCGGTGCCTTCCAACTAAAGAGAAGCCAGTTGCACTTTAACTTTCTCTTCGTCAATATGCTGAACACGAGAATATACTTCAACCTGTTGGATCCACTTGTCTAACTTTTCAGGATTAGCATCTCCATTAAACATAGGTAAATCAAACTTTACATCAAGCTTTAATAAGGGTTTCTTCAAAGAGGCTTTATGGTTAGAATGCTGAGAGTGATGAGAATTCTCAGTGGAAGAAGAAATAGAACTTGAAGGTGAAGACAAAGGCTCAGGAGGATCTCCTCCAGCCCCTTGGTTTTGCCGAAGCATCATCATTAGGTGGTGCTTCCTTTTTCTTCCCTTTCTTCTTCATCCTCTTCTCGTAATATCCATACATTCATTTGATCATTTCTGACATGTGATAAAATACCATGTGCAAGTTTTTCTCCTGTTCATCACGCTCATCCTCTTCTACCATTTTCTTCCTTCGGGATGCATGACCAACTTCGGGATTGAACATCTTAAGAGTTCCTTCACCCCGCTTATGCTTGGCCCTAGTAATCATTCATACTCAACAATTCAAGTCAAAGACGACTACTCTGATACCAACATGATCTGGGATCTTTTCATCAGGTGACTTATTAAAGAACTGTATTAAATGAGCATAAAAAAAAGCACACCATAAAGAAGGAAAAGCTCAAAATGAAAGAGACATAATCATGCAATATGAACACAAAGAACTTGATAATGGAGTTCGTCCCTGGTGGACTATGTCTCCGGGTCCTGCTCTCAAATGGGTAGGCCTTTTTATTAACTCCACAAAAGAATTGGGAAAAATACATAAGTATACCTCATTCTGGAGTTAAGCCACAAAATATTTTCTTAGATAAAAAAACTAACACAACCATTGCGTTTGTGGCGTCATTTTACCTAAAAATGGCTGTCTCCACGCCTCGATCCAAGTTGGACACTTTTTTGGCCCAAGAGGCACCCTTGCCTCAGTTTTCATGCCACTACTCCTGCAATTAATGACTGGACTATCTCGAATTCTATACCAAAATATAAAAAATCGTGCCCAAGTCCGTACCGTACGGACGCACTTGGTCTGCTCCTTCTCCGTGATCTTGTGTGATCTGAATGGACTGTCTAAGCCCCTTTTTATACAATTTCCTGGGAAGTTATGTAATAAGTGTAGTGGTTGGCATGTTGGTTAGAGTGGATAAATATAGAGCGGGGTTAGGCGGAGGTCCCATGGTCAAATCCCATGGGCCTCCCCTTTTATGCATATGGTTATAACAAAGGCGCGCTCTGATAAATATAACAGGAAGCCACGTAAATGGCATAATGGATTAACTCGCGGAGAATATGCTAAATATAGTGGTCAGTTGGGTTAAGCCCCTAAGATGGTGGAAGACCATGGTCGTATGGCGCTAAAGCATGTGATCAGGGGCTGGGCCAAAGGCCTAGCCCCTTTCCTTTGACGCCTAATTCAAATCCTTCACTTAAATGTAATTTTTAACATATTGCAAATAAGAAACATTGTGTGGTGTAGTGGTAGCACGGATTTGTGGGGCCTTTGACCTAGTGAGAGGTCAAGATTTCAACTCTTGGTGAGTCATAAAACTTTTAACACACCAACCATTGGAGGGGTGCCACGTGGCACCATTTAATTTGTCCACAAAACTACCACTTGTCACAATCTGATTTGTCCATGAAACTGACACGTGTCATCACCTAACTTGCCCACGTGTCTTCCACCCTTACCATGTCATCTTGCCAACTCAGATGTACGAGTGTGCCATGTGTCACCCTTGCAGTGGTGCCACGTGTCACTTTGACTTTTTGACTTTTGACCAAGTTTGACTGATCTTTGACTGCTTATAACTTTTGATCCATAACTTCGTTTGACGAGCCATTTGCGTCGTTAGAAATCTTGCGATGTGATCTTTGCGATCATTCCATTCCCACTGAGTTTTGGGAAATTTGAAGTTTTTCCCTTTTGCTGTCTACTGAAGCTATTCTGAGCATTCTGAGTTGCTTCTGTGCGTTTTGAGTTGTTCTTAGCCTTCCTTGGATCCTTTTTGGATCAATGGCGCATAATTTTTATCCTAAGTTTGCACGTGGACAAGACGTTTTGTCTTTTATTGCTTAAACCTCACATAAGTCTCCATCGACGACTTTCTCCCCTTTCCAGATCAATGGTCCTCAACACTTTTCGAACCCAATTTCTACCTTTAATGGTGGGGGGGGGGGGTCCGAAAAGTTGTTTTCCCCCACCTAACATGGCACGTCCTCATCATTTCAGACCCCCCCTCCTATTTTCACTTACCGCCTATCCATCCCTCTAAAATACCACTCACCCCTCACTCCAATACCACTTACACCTTGCTTACACCTGTCCTCCACTCACTCTACCTCTTACCCTCTCTCTTGTCACATCACCTCTATGACTACTTTCCCTACCATCACCTTCCGCTTATACTTCTCCTCTCACCACATGCCACATGTCCCCTCATTCCTGATACCATCAACCTCTCCGCCGATCCCTATCGCTTACACTCTCACATCTACTCATCCCATCTCCCTATTGGACACTTTCCCCCAACTCATCCTATTCATAACCAATCATATTCCCCCCCATGAATTTTTGAACGACCACTACCCCATAACGAGTCTGCACCGAGCTAAGTTGTCATCGCCATCACATACCGTCAACTGTAATCTTTTTCCCCGACAAAATTTCTTGAAGAGACAGATGGAAAAGTTTAAGGAATAATAAAGAGAGTTCGTGGAGGTAGTTTCAACCTCATTCCAGCTGTTAGGTGACTTGAGACGCCTAGCAACACAGGATCAACAAGAAATCAATCACTTCCAGATCTTAATGCATGATGTTTGCATAAATAAGCACAATCATTAGCAAAGACCAACAACGCACCGAAAATCCGAACAGATCTTAAAGAGTTATATATTTGTTGTAATTAAGAGATACAATTAGTTTATATTTTTCTTAAAATAAATCTTGTTCATTTATGACAAGATCCTTTGTAAACAACTTATAAATAATTCCCATTTCGAAGTATTAAGGGTTGGGACCTTTTTGAAGGATGGAACTAATATTGTAGAAGAGATCACAGAGCCTCCTTTTTTTAAACTTTAGTAATATAGTTGAGGCATTTACAAGATTCTTGTGTTATTTATGTTGGTGAAGTACATATGCCTTTGTTTATGTTTTTCCTTTCTCTGTTATATTTTTATGTGTTTCCAATCTGAATTATTCAATAAAAGATTGAAGGACAAAATTTGTTTTGATGTACACTCTGTTGCTGGCTTTGGATAATTTCAATGTTTTCTGCTTGAGGGTTAGTTCTATAATTCTTAATTGCTCTGGTATAATTCGATCCCCTCACCTTTATTTTCAAATAAATCATCAATATTAATAATCCAACATAAGTTCCTATCCTGCCCTGTAAGGTCTCTTGTAGAACCTACCTTGATTAAACACAGACTCTTTGACTCCATTGCCCAATGGCCCTCCCTTGCTGTTCCAACCAAAAAATTTAAAAACCAAACCCTGTATTATCATAAATAGCCTAAAATTCCCAACAAACAAAGCTAAATCTTACAGAGAGATTCCTCTCTGAGTCTAGGAGGGCTAGATCCTAGACTCCAAAGTGGTTTTGTAGTTACCTCTATCAACTTCTTCCTCATCTTGAGAAATTACAGAGTGCTAACACTCTTGATGAGATTATCATCAACCTTTATGGATTGGTTGATCTCTAGCCTTGATTATGCCTTATGATCAATGGTTCAGGTTTCTCCTGGTTACTATAATCGAGGCAATTGGTCTTGAATCAAGAAAGGGTGGAGAGTGGCTTATGGTATTGGTCATTACCCTAGACCATATTTTTCCTTAGGCTAAATCATCCATATGCTTGAGATTTGTATGGATCCCATTTGAATTCCATACATGTGTGCTCCAACAACTGTAATTCAAATATTTTTGAAGAATATATGACTTGCTTCTAGGTATGTGTTGGGCGCAGGCCTATTTTGAGAAGGAAGTATATTTTGGGTGCATGCCTATTTTTGGAGAAATATATGTTTTGGGGAAAGACTGTTGGCCCTCGACCAAGTTTTGAGGAAACTTTGGTTGGGTTTGACCACTTTTGGACTTCAACAGGCTGGTCAAATATGGAGTGCCTAGGCAAATATGAGATCGCGAGATCTCACTTGTTTTGTGGACCCAACAAGGGGTTCACTAGGGTTTTGGGGATGTCAGGCCATGGGTTTACCCATGTTTAGGCCTTTTTTTAAGGGATGTAAAAGTATAAATAAGAAGGAATGTAATGTAGAAGTAGTGGTGTAACTAGCTAAGTGCAAGAGGCAAGTAGTTCTGAGTTGCTTTATGCAACATACTGTGTATGTAAGTCTTTGTGCATAATAGAGGAGTTGGCTCTATGCCTTGACCTGATTTTGGGAAGGTGGATCTAGTGCTTAGTGTGCAGATCACCTGTCGAGTGTGAAGCTTGGCTCTATGGCTTAGTGCACATGAGCGGATGGACGTAAGAGATTTAAGCCTAATAAAGAAGAAGAAGCTGTTGGTGGACGTAGCCCCACACTAGGGTGAACCACATAAATCTTGTGTTAATGGTTTGCTTTGTGCTATAATGTTTATGCTGTGGATATGCTTAGTGCATTGAATTTTATGAATGATAGATAGATCTATGAATTCTTAATGCTTTGGATATGTTGAATATATTAGATTTGACTTATGATGCTAAGTGCAATGTGTATTTTTTTATTGTTACTACGTCGATTTGTACTTAGGGTTTGATCTGCGATGTGAATAAAGATAATGAATTAATATATGTTGTTCCTAAGTACTTTGTGAAGTAATTGTAATCACAGATCTATGTCCCAACCTAGTTACAGACACCTGTGTCCTATAACACCCCCTGCCTCTACCTCGGGTGAGACTATGTTGCTGAAAGGGTTGGTAGTTAGGATTTTGTTGGTGCGATGTTGAAGCGTTGAACCCTGGGTCTGCCCCTGTGCCAACAAATGGTTCCGGTTTTGGGACCTGAAACTATGATTGTTGGGAACTAAAGAAAAGAGGAGCTATGTACGTAGATCTGCCCTTGAAGTGTGCAATACTCTACTTGACTTGCGAAGCTCTGTGCTAAGAAAGAAACCCGATATGAAGAAAAGAGGTAAGATCTTGAAAGAAGTAAAGATTTGTGCTTTGATAGAGTAATACAAGTGGAAACTTTTGTTTTGAAAGCATGAATCTAGGTATGCTTGATAAATTATGTCCTAGTTTGAAAGCTAGGGCACAATTATAAGAAAGAGTTGATATGAAAAAATTGGATAGAGATAGAGAAAGATATGTTATTCCTATGCATAGAAAGAATTTTCGGACTAATAAGTGGATGGAGGAACCCAGAAAGAATTTTTGTAGATTGCAGGTCGAGCACTGAGATCCTAGTGCGTAGTATAGGAGAAGCTAGGGAAGATACAAGAGGAATATAGGATTGACACTATGTTATAATTGCAGAAGACTGGGACATATTGCTAAGGAATGCCTTGGTGCATACCCTATTTGTCTTTGTTGTAAAATTCTTGGTCATGAAGTTGAGGATTGTCCAAGGATGATTGCTAAAGTAGAAAAAATGAACACGAGACAAGAGAACTATGAAGGAAGTCCAGAGAAAAATAGCATGATAGAGAATCATAAAGAGAAATAATTAGAGACTATGTTATTACAGTTGAAATAAGCAATGAATGATCACAAAGATGTTAGTTTACTAGAGATCATGAAAGAAAAACAACGCATAGATACAAGAATAGGAGACTTCGACATAGACTGTGTCTTGGATGAAGAAAAACAAGTGAATATTATGACATAAAGCACTTGGGAAATTTTGGGGAAGCCTACTATAGTATCTTCATTGGGGAATATAGGTTTATTCAAAGGAAAGATGATAACCTTATGTGGAAGAGTAACTAATGTACCTATTATCATCCATGGAACATCAACTGAAGAAGAATTTGAAGTCATTAATTTTATTGAGAACAACACCACTTTGCCCCTTTCGCTAGGAAAGACTTGGATTGAGAAGGATCAGATCATAAGGAAAGTAGAAGAAGAAGCTACAGAAAATAAAAAGCAATAACTAAGGGATTTCATAGCCTGAAAAATAGAGCGACTAATAGAAGAACGAGAAGATAAGTCAAAGCAATATAAGGCAAGATAATAAGCTAGAAAAGTTGAGAGAATGCATGAATGTTTGAAGGACCTATCAATGCAAGAAAGAAGTATACCTACCCAAAAAAGAGTAAGAGAAGAGATATTAACCTCAGAACCTGTAAGGGCACATCAACAGTGTGAAGTCAATTCACTAGGATAAGATAAGAATAAGAATGGAAAGAGGATTCCAGAGATTGTTAGAGAAACACAGATTACAGGAAAGAAGGCAAGGAAGCTCAATAAGAAGAAGTCTAAGTTGGAAAAACTACAGGAAGTTACAGAGAACAAATGGAAGACTTCACAGGAGGTAGGCTTACAGGCTCTGAACCTCGCTAGAACAACAAAACCACGTAGAATGGGACTTCACCTCGATGAAGCTATATGACCATTGGAGACACCCCGACCATTAGAACAACGCTCCAAATGGCTAGAAAACACATTTATGAGTAGATAAGACTACCATTAGACGTTGATACCATGCCATAACAAACAAATTCGCATTGATGGAAGAAATCCTGCATGTTGGAAGAATCTATTATGATGATCGCTTATTTAACCCATCGGACACTGCACTGGGACCAATTTTTGATAGCCACGATTATATAAGACAAGAAGAGAAGTGATTGTGTGTTGAAGTCATGTGATCAGACATCGTTTTCCATTTTCTACCCCGCTATCCGTTCACCTACCTCGACCTATTTTTTAACAGTAAGAATGTTGGACGTGCAGGCTGAGTTAGAGAAGTCCGTCGAGGAGGTTGTTAGGAAGTTCATGGCTGATAAATCTATGTCTGAAGGTCTTCAGGAATCATCGACTAGGGGACTGCAGGCTTCCCCTTCGAATGCACAATTCTCTAGTCGTGCTAACCCCGCGACTGAGAAGCGAAGTAAGCATCGCGACGATCTGGCTAATGCGAAGTAGATCCCGTCGGTCCTACTGGATTATATCCCACCTTTGGTTGGCACAGTTAACCATGAAAAAATTCCATGATACTTCAAGTACACTTTCATCACCGCGTACATCCCGAAGGGGATATGCATATTTGGAAGCTAGTTGGGATAGATCCCATCCTTGAAGATCAATGATTTCAACCTTGGAGACAAAAAGAACTACATGATGCTTGCGCCCCATATATATTTGATGAAGACGACTGGGAAGAATACTCACATAGTCTCCCAGCCTTGGATTAAGGAGCTTGCACAATCCACGATACTGAACGTCATGAATATCCCTCATTTTGGCCGACATCAGAAGATTAACACTTGCATTGAAATCCTCTTGTCGTGCTATCATGGAGGGTATCTATGGCTCGATAGGTGCATTACTATGGATCAAACACTGATCCACCTGATCACAGGACTGAGCATGCAGGGACCTGACCCTCAATATTTCTACCCAGGGAAGACTTCAGAACACTCCTTGGCATAGTGCATTAAGGAGGCATACAATGAAGTCGAGAAGGGAAAGAGAGGCTACACGGTAGCCTCCATCTAGGTGCAGTGCACCTAGCTTGCCAACTCATGGCTAGCAAGATCGTCAGAAAGAACCGCCTCACGCAGGTCACCGGGTTCGTGGTGGACCTCACGGGAAAATGCGTGGAGGGGATGCATATGAATTGGGAAAGCCACCTCGTCAACAAGCTCGAGAAAGACTGTCGCGAAGCGCAGGATCAGGGATACGAGTTCTATTTTAGCTGGTTGCTTTTGTTGATCACATTTGTCGCTTGGAAAATGCCAGAGGGAGTAAATTTTCTAGGGATTGAACCATTAGATCCATTGGCCATGAGGTTCTCCACCTTATGGTATACGAATGATATTTTGAAGCAATGGCAGTCAAACATAGTGTTCCATGCCTAATATCAATGACTGAAGGTTGCTATTGAGTCATTCCCACACATGAAACCATGCACCTTGCACCAATACATACCACTAGCTAAGTTCCACACAGACTCACATTTTATATATATCACTGCGCACAAGGATGAGAGCAAGGAAGAGCTATTGTCTTACTATAAAATGACCGATGAAGACATGGAGCAGATCATGAAAGAGTGGATGACATATTTCCTTGTACTGGTTGATGATGTATAACTCTCCAAACCTATCATCATAGGAAGCCCCTTGGTCACCTGATTCAAGCATGCAGGACAGACAAGTGCGAAGAAGAAAAAGAAAAAGGAGGAAGTACAAAACATAGAGACTGATGAGGAGGACAACGCCTCAGAATAAAATGGATCTGGCTCACCCACAGGAGGAGGAGATGAAGTAAATAAATAAGGAGGAGGGGATGAAGGATAAAAAAAAGGAGAAGGCGAAGATACACCGCCGAAGGACCCCCCTATCGAGACAAAAACATAAAAGAAGAGGAAGGTTTCTCCGTAGAAATCTTTAGTAAGAAAGAAGACCCGTGCCAACAAGCCCTATGTGGAGTCCACACTCACAGAGGATGACATCAGTCTAGTTCACGAAGCAATAGCGGATGCATCCGAGGACCTCTTACAGAGATATGGCGTGAAGCAAGAAGAGCTGTATGTAAGAGTTGAGAAGGAACTGAAGGAAAAACAATGGGCCATTCAATTGAGCCACACAATACCTACTACGCTTTCTTCATCATAGGTTGCAAAATTAGGGGATACACCCGCCCAATTACGAAGATTGGCAGATGCAACAGAGGCTTGGCTTCAGCGAGTCTAAGAAGAAAAGGAACAGGCTACAAAAGCCCTGAAGAAGGAAAAATAAGAGATCATGGAGCAACTACGAGTTGCGTGGTACTGTGTAACTGCTTATGAAAATGAGAAAGATGAGTTCTGGGTGATGCTTGAGGAAGAAAAAGCAAAGATATAGAGGGAAAAGGAACAACTGCTCGCAGAGCAGACTGCAGTCAAACAAGTGGTGAGAAAAGAACTTTTCTCTGTGCCAGGTGTGGCATAGAAGGAACATGAGGTAGTCGAGGTTCAAGTGATGAAGCTTACTGAGGCCATCCATCAACTTCAAGCAAGGGTAATGGAGTTGGAGACCCAAGTAGTTTCGAGCACTCCTTAGAAAGTATGCGATCATAGGGAGGAAGCCGCTAAGAGCACAGTGGAAAGGATTAGAGTCCTCACCTCAGAATGCAAGAATCTAAGCAAAAGAAGTGCACAAACCTACGAACACCTCATGAAATATCAAAAACTTAGGAAGTTGGAAGCACAACTACATGAGGCAGAACAACAGGCACTAACAGTTCAAGAGCAGATGAAGTCACTCACTATGGTTGAGATAATGAAGAGATCAAAAGAATAGTGCGTGGCCCAACAACAGATTACTGCCATCCAAGGCAGTGTGATGTAAGTCACACAGAGGCTACAACCGGTGTAGGAGAAAGCCTTTGTGGTGTTTGAAGAGATCGAAGGACAAGGTTCACAACTGGACCAAGTGGCTGTGAAAGTGGAACAATGCCTGAAAGGGCCTGTTATAGAGCAATTGATCCAGGATTTTGCTGAGCAAGAATATCAGGTGAACCAAGAGGTTGAGGGAGCTCGAGCTAAGCTCAAGGCCTTTGAAGCAACGTTGCCCAGACCTGAGTAACTTGGGACAAGTCAAAGGTGAGTGTTGGGGGCCTGTTGGCCCTCGACCAAGTTTTGAGGAAACATTGGTCGGGTTTGACCACTTTTGGACTTTGATAGGCTGGTCGAAGATGGAGTGTCTAGGTGGAGCTGAGATCGCAAGATCTCACTTGTTTTGTGGACCCAACAAGGGGTTCACTAAGGTTTTGGGTATTAGGGTTTAGGGGATGTCGGTCCATGGGTTTACCCATGTTTAGGCCTTTTTGTAAGGGATGTAAAATTATAAATAAGAAGGAATGTAATGTAGAAGTAGTGGTGTAACTAGCTAAGTGCAAGAGACAATTAGTTCTGAGTTACTTTGTGCAACAAACTATGTATGTAAGGCTTTGTGCATAATAGAGGAGTTGGCTCTGTGCCTTGACCTGATTTTGGGAAGGTGGATCTGGTGCTTAGTGCGTATATCATCTATCTAGTGTGAAGCTTGGTTCTGTGGCTTAGTGCACATGAGTGGATGGATGTAAGATATTGAAGCCTAATAAATAAGAAGAAGTTGTTGGTGGACGTAGCCCCACACTAGGGTGAACCACACAAATATTGTGTTAATGGTTTTCTTTGTGCTATAATGTTTATGCTGTGGATCTTCTTAGTGCATTGAATGTTATGAATGATAGATAGATCTATGAATTCTTAATGCTTTGGATATGTTGAATGTGTTAGATCTGACTTATGATGCTAAGTGCGATGTGTATTTTGTTATTGTTACCGTGCCGATCTGTACTTAGGGTTTGATCTGCAACGTGAATAAATATAATGCATTAATATATGTTGTTCCTAAGTACTCTGTGAAGTAATTGTAATCACACATCTGTGCCCCAACCTGGTTACAGGCACCTGTGTCCTGTAACCCCCTTGCCTCTACTTCTGGTGAGACTTTGCCTGCTCTGCAGGTGTTTCCGAAAGGGCCGGTAGTTAGGGTTTTGTTGGAGCACTATTGAAGCGTTGAACCCCGGATCTTCCCCTTTGCCAACACAGACCTATTTTTGGAAATAATACCTAATTTTGGAGTGTGAGCAATAACTGGCAAGAAAGAAGCATGCTGAAAAAGAAGGAAACGTAGCATGCAGGAGGAAAAGAAACTTGGCGGGTAGGCAGACAAGCCTAACCATGATAGGGTTAGGGTTTTTGATAAATATTGTAATGACTATAAGCCTATAAAGTAGTATAAATAAGGACCTAGGAGGTCTAGGTCAAAGAGGAGAGGAAAAGAGGAAGAGTCAAATAAGCATATAACTATTGATTGTAATAAGTCTTGTAGAAGAGTAAAATAAATTAATATTTGAGGTTTAGGTCACATGCTGAGAAGCCTAGTGTGATTTAGTCAACCTCACAAAGGGTTCTTACCCTTATTTTGATTGTATTACTGAAGATGTAATGCGTGCAATGCAAGATTTTGCAGTAGAATTAATAAAAGAGCGGAGAAGCCAGATCTTTGTGGACATAAACCCAGGTGGGGGTGAACCATGGTAAAACTTGTGTTCTTTGTGATTGTTAATGAATGATTTACTTTTTTGTTGATCATTATCTTAATGATGAATGGTTAAAGTAGGTATATCAACATGCATGCATAGGTTTAAAGAGGAATGAATCATAGAAGTAAATGAATGATTAACAAGGATAATGCATACGAAAGAAAGAACTCAATCAAAATCCCCACTCATTTCTAGACTGCAAACACCTGAGTATTGTAGTCCCCCATAAAAACTATCTTAGGTGAGACTACGCTGTTCCCACTGTGCACAACATTTCCTTATGGTTTACCAGGAGGGCCGATAGTTTTGAGGGTTTGTTGGAAACTTGGTTGAGATCAAAACCTAGGTTAGCCCAAGAAGAAGAAGTTAACCAACAAATGGTTCTGTTGTCAGCTAGAATTGCACAGGATTGAGTGGACATGATCTGTGGAAGAAACACACATAGAATGAAAGTATAGAAGGGAATGTTCGGGCCATGGAATCCAATGAAGGCAGAGATTGAAAGATGGTTGAAAACAAAGGAACTTGAGTTTGCATAGAAGGACAACAAAAACCTTAAGTTAACACCGCACAAATATCTCGACAAATATATGTTTAGCGACTTGCATGAGGTATTTTTCTATGATTTCCAACATTTGTTGCAGGAGTGGTTATTGAGGTTAAAGGAAAACCACCCTACAAATCGAATTAAATAGATGGATTGGAATCCTATGGAGATTGTGCAGTTACAACAAGTTAATAAAAAATTTACGTGCACAATAGATTTCTGGTTAGAAAATATTGTTGCAGGGTTTATCACTAAATTTGTAGTAGATACCGCGAAGTCTTACACCACAACAGAGCAAGATTTTCTGAAAGGACCCAGAGGTAGTTACATCAAATTGATGTATACTTCAATCAAGATTTTATTGTATGACAATGATGTGATAACTATGGAATTAGATAGCTAAAATTCCTTGCGTGCATGGGGGAAGGGGGGAAATCACTGACATGAGGTTGAGATATGGACAAGGAGATGGATAAGGGAAAGAAAAAGGAGGCCATGGATCCAATCATGATGAAAGAGGACCAGATAAATAAGATAATGGAAAATGCTAGAAAGACACGTAGCATAATACCCTACCAATATAAAATGAATAACAATAATAGAGCCATAACCAATAGAGAGGGATTGACGAGTGATGAAGAAGAGGTAGAGGATATCCTAGCTATGGAGCATATTGAGGAAATCCTGCACGCAACATATGAAAGGAAAACATGAGGTCTAGGGTTAGGAACAAAAGGAAAAACTCCAATCCAAATCATTGTTAGTGTGGAATCTACAATCCCATGTGCGACTAATACACCAGAAAGAACACCAACGTTTAGAAAATAGAATTTTAGTGGAATAAGAACAACAAGATAAGGATCCCATCAAGGAAAATCAACTGGGGGAGCAAGTTCAGGAAGTAATATTCAATTGTCAAAACCACGCGAAAGTAGTAGTTCAAAACAGTTCAAAATGGCGGGACATGATTCCATGATCAGATTACCAAAATTTAGGGAAGATGCATTAGAGGACCCTAAAAGACACTTATTCATTTGTGAGAAGATATGGGAAGCAAAGCATATCACAGAGGAGAATACAAATCTCACACAATTATCTATCACAATAAGAGACCACGCGACTGGTACATGAGCCTGGATGTGAACAGTCCACAGGGAGTACCAAAGACTATCACAAACGTGAAAAAAATACCGTTAAATGAATTTCAGAAGCCAAGCTTAGAAGACCAGTACATGAAATAAATGATCAAAATCAGGTAGAAACCAGGTGATTCTGTTTGGGATATTGATCAGATCTTTAAACGTCTGAAAGGTAAGTTGAAATATGCAATTATTGACATGCAACATATGCACTTATTTGTGAACTCACTGTTACCACACTTGAAATATCCGTTAATACATAAGATGTTCCAAACTCAAGAAGAGGCTCTGCAGGCGACCTTACAACTGGAAGAGAACCAATATCAGTAGGCAGATCCAACAATAGAGGATCTGAAGGATGATTTGAAGAATATAACATTTCAACTTAACCATAATAAGGAAAAATATAAAAAATAAGTGGTTTGGTATACGCTATGCAAGACAAAAGGACACCATAAGAATATATGGCAACAGGGGTGCAAAAACCATTACCAACAAAAGGACCATGGTGCGATATTTGTAAGAAACATATGCATGATCCATATCATTGTCTAATGATCCAAAATTATAAGATAACACCAAAAAGTTCAAGTTGCAATTTTTTCAAATTAGTGGGTCATGATGATAAGGATTGTAGAACGATGGAGATGATGAGAGAAATAACTTTAGAAACTTATAGGGTGCAAGCATAAATGATGACAGGACAAGATGCACCTCAGTTCATCCAAGTACCACTTCCATACAATAATGCACATCCATCATACAACAATGCACAACCCCAATACAATAATGTGTAGCCATAGTATAAGCTCGCGCAATATAAACATGTACCCCAATACAATGCACCGCAAAGAGATTGAGGTGGATATAGAGGTGGAGGATGAGGCAGAGGAGGATTTGGATGAGGCAGAGGATCAGTAGTGTTACATAAATTCCAACAACTTGGACATTATGCAAGGGATTTTCCACTTCCACCAGTGACATGTATGTACTGTCGCGCTGCAGACCATGACACAGAAGACTGCCCAAAACTCTTGGGAAAGATCCAGAAAAAAAGGAACCATAAAAACCCAAATGTCCAATGGAGTTCTGCAGAATCCAGGGATGATGGGAGAAACATCAATATAGTCACATGAGGAGGAGCCAAGACAGGAGCTAATGCAACAAAAAAATATCCTGCTCAACACTAATGGGTTAAGAAGAATACTGAGCCAAATAAGCAGTTTGATGCATGGAAAGAAAAGGAAACATTTAAGGAGGCCATACATGATTTTATAATGCATAATGTTGCATCTACATTATTCACACAACAAACTCAGAACCCACCAATGTACGATATGCCACCTTCAATGGACCATACCAATAAAGGACAACCTTGAGAGAAAGTAAGTACCATAAATACTTTTCTGCAATCCTGTGTTAAGTTATTGAATGATCCATCATCTTTTAAGGTTTTACAAAATTTGCTAGAAAGATGCAACACAGAGGTAGAAGGGAAGTTAGAGCATAAAACAATCAATCATCTCCATACAAGAAGAAGGACAAGCAGATAATTCAGATTGAATGCTAACATTGGGGATTTCAACATGGGAGATATTATACTGGATTTAGGCTTTGAAGTAAATGTATTTCCTAAGAAGACATGGAAATGTATGGGGGAACCCACATTAGGCTATTCACCTGTCTAGTTGAAACTAGAAAATCAACACAGAGTGTTACCAATTGGAAGGCTTAAAGGTGTGACAATAGATTTAGATGGAGTTCGCACTCTGGGAAATTTTGAAGTGATAGAGATAGTAGATGGCACAACACCTTACCCAACATTACTTGGATTGGATTGGGAGTTTTATAACCAAGATATAATCAACCTGAAGAAAACAAAATGACTTTTGAATCAAGCGAATATAGAGTCATTGCACCATTGGATCCTTTAGAAGGAGAAATGTTTGTAGAGGCCACTTGTTTGGATCTAGAAGAAATAAACCAGTTGTGTAGAACCACAGCGCGAGAAGAGGATTATGTCAACCCAACTGCATATGAGGTACTCAATTGTAGAAGCATTACATCACGTGCTTCTGACTTAGACATAGGTTTGGATAATTGGCAACAACGATTACATGAAGTTTCCATATGAAGGTGCACAAGAATAAACCGCACAATAAGATGGGTTGGTACATATATAAGAGAACCTCCTAGTTTTCATAGGCTAAATGACTTAGAGGAATTATTGCAAAAATATGAAGAGGAAGTGTTGGAAAATCAGAGGCTCTTAGCCCTAGATATTGCACTCAAGGCAACACCTGGAAGATGGTGGGGTGCACACAAGGAGAAAATTTAGAACTAGTATAAGTGTAAACGACTACTGTGCATTAGATTTGGCGTAGAACATGGGAGAAATAATATGGAGAAGTATGATGGACAAGGAACACCAGTGGAACACTTGGATAAGTGGAAGACACAATGGATGATGACACCACCAGAGGAATGGCCTCATCACTTTGTCCATACATTGGAAGGGATCCCAGGGAACTGGTACATAGACCAAGATATGTGAAGAGGAACCATAGAATGGACATGATTACAGCATAATTTTGTAGTAAATTTCTCATTTGAACATGAGAACCCCAAAATTGATTCAATGCTGAAGCTGATACGGGGAGTGTTATTTTTCGATGAACCAGAGGTTGAAATCATGATAGAATATTAACAACAAAACATACAGAAATTTAAAGACTTACTCTCATGTTATCATGTCGAAGAGGAAGCACCAGATGAATATGATCCAGTCAACATTCAAATTACAAATATTGAAGGAGAGAGAGAGGTGGAAGGTCCATCTCTAGAGTCAGAGAAATTTGTTGCACCAATCAAAGTTAAGAAAGTCAACATTGGGACGAATGACAATCCTAAAATGGAAAGTGTTGGAGACTATTAGGATGAGCAAACATTATAAATAATAACATAATTACTGCGCGAATACAATGAACTATTTCCAACAACCTTTACAGAGATGAAAGGAATAGCAGGGGATCTAGGTGATATGAATATACCCCTCAAAATGAAGGCTATACCTATCAGAGAGAGACCTGATGCAGGAGCATCGCCAACACATCAAGCGAAGCCAACGTGAAAGCGGAGGACAACTGGACAAGCCAGCACAATTTTTGAAAACACTTTGGAATTTGTTGTGCGATCTTAAATGAACCATTAAGATGAGGCGCACTTGTATATTGTAACATACCTTGAGCCTTTAAGCTCTCATCCTTAGTAGATAGACGACATTTAAGATAGATAATGTAAAGTAGGTAGAATTTAATTCTAGACTAGACAGTTATAGAGCACAAGAGGGAAACAGGATATAGACACCCTCATTGTGCATTGTAACATTATTCTGGAGGAGTAGGAGAGCAAGAGCATGCAGAGGGCTATGTAAAGAACACCCATGTATTGCTATTTGAATTAATAGAAGAAGCTTTGATTCAAATTCATGGTTATGTGTCTGTTCTCTGTGTATTGATGTTATGCTCAATTGGCGTTTGCTTCCTGTTATACCTTTACTTTTATATGCTGTGTATGTGATTTCATGTATGAATAGAAGTCTAAGAGGGAGATGGAATGAGTTTCAATTGTTTCTCTATTTGAGCCAGAGAATTCCTGCAAGGAGTGCAGTCGAATTTGTCCGCAAGGAGTGCGTTGACAGAGGGTTCAAATAGATATAACCTTTGTTCTCATTCATCCCAGAGGTGCTGTTGGGCACAGGAGCCATGCAAGGAGTGCGCATGCCAAGTAAATCTTCAGGGTTGCGAACTTGAGAAAACCATTGAGGGACTGCTGCTACTGGCGTGTGCAGAGTCGAAGACTTCAACACTTATTCGTGATTGAAGGGTTGCCACAAGGAGTGCGAGCAAGGAGTTTCCTTTTGAGGACTTAAAGAAGTGGAAAAAGCTTAGGAAGGATAGGCCTTTGAGTTGTCGAAAGATAGTGTAGTGAAATTGTGCCTTGAAGGTTGGTTAAAGAAGTGTCGCAGGTTTTCAAGGACAGGCGAATGAGTTCCGTGGAGAGGGACACTTAGTCATTCCGCGAGTCTCATTGGAAGAAATAGACGGTCGAAATTCTCCAAGGAGGTTTCGCGACATCCCGTGAGCCATCAGATCTCACGGAGGTGCAGGGGAATATATCATCGGTATTCCCGGGAGGTATAAAGCTCAGGAGGGGCAGAGCCATTTATACGAGCCACAAGGACCATTGGATTCACACGTATATCGTGTATCAGGATTTCGTTGATTGAAACTCCAATCCATTGCAACGAGAATTGCGAAATCGCGAACCAAAATTTCACGACGGACTCAGAACCGTCCATCATTCGGGATGCGTGTCAGAAGATTCAAAGAAATCAGGGTTCAGAGCATCGGAGATTCCAGAGACAAGATACTCTCACAGCTTGGAGCTGCGAAACGCGATATCCCGACGGGAGAGCTGTGCGGGTCCACAAGAGTCAGGGTGGAAGACAGGTGGCATAAGTCATCAGGGTTTCGTAGCGAGAAGTGCCGAGACATTGACATCAGGATTCACGATCCCGCGAAGTCCGAAATCCCAATAGAAGAAACGGGAAGTGGAAAAATCAACTCGCACGTGTGCGCCGAAGTTTCGGCGTATCGGGCATCGGGAGTCGGTAAGACGAGTTGCTTGGTATCGAGAGTACCGAAATCACGATAGGGAAGTCTCGATAGGTAAGGAAGAGAAGATCAGCATTGACTGGTCATCGGGTCTCGGGGGTTCGAGAGCCTAGTGATCGACCTTTGACATCACGAAGTCGCGAAGTTTGATTCCCCGATAAGCAAAGAAAGGGGATCGAGCGATAGTTCTGTGGGTGCAGATTTCCCGATAGGGAAATAGAAGGACCAGTTAGTGTTCTTCGGGCCTAGGAAAGAGAAGATCCTATGAGCGGGCATGCCTGGGGGTGCGGCTACGTTAGAGTGGTATCAGAGCACCAAAATTTCTTTTCTTTCTGTAGCAGAGAAGAAGAAAATTCACCATGCCACCAAGGAGAGAAAGACAGTCACCCGATCCAGAGGATAGGGAGGTGAAGAGAAGAAGAGGCAGGTAGGCAACCAATCCAGAAATGGAGAGACAAATGTGTGATCTCCGAGAAAGACTCGAAGACATGGAGACAATGCAAAGACGCACAACCAGTGCAGGGGATCTCAGTGATTCTGAGAGCAAGATTGAAGCTGAACGTGAAGAGGAAGTTGCAGCTGAAGACGCATCAAACGAATGTTTGATCAAAGCTATTGCCAGGATGGGTGCAAGAGAAAAGATGGACATTCCAATTTACGAGGGAAATCTGGATGCAGAAGAGCTTCTAGATTGGATTAGAGCTCTGGATACATAATTCGATTATGAAGAGGTCGAAGAGGATAAGAAAGTCAAGCATGCTGTTACGTGCTTGAAGGGACATGCAACATTGTGGTGGGATGAGCTGCAAGGGAAAACATAAAATTAAAATTTGGGATCGAATGATCGCGAAGATGAAAGTGAAATTCATCCCCAGAGATTATCAAATCACTCTGTTCAGGAGGATGCAGAACCTGAGACAGAAGCTGATGATAGTGAAGGAATACACTGAGGAATTCTATAAACTAAACATCAGGGTAGGTCATCAGGAGAGTGATGATGAAAAAGTTTCTAGATACATGAATGGACTGAGATGTGATATCCAGGATGATATTAGCATGGTTACCATTAGGATGGTGGAGGATGCTTATCAGATGGCTCTGAAAGAAGAAGAGAAGCTAAGCCGAAAACAGAGTCAGAGGGGCCGAGGTAGAAGCCAACCCAGAGGCAAATCGGTTGCCCAAGATAAATACCAGAAGCCCAAGGACGACTGGAAAAATCCTTAGATTAGAATCGAGAGAGGTGGAACCTCATAGCGGGGGCCATACGTTGAATAGAGAGGGAAACATCATGAACAGAGAGGAGATTATGCTGACAACAACACTTTTCCTCGTACTAGAGATAGAGGAAGAGGAAGAGGTGGAGTAATCACATGCTTTACATGTGGAAAAAATGGGCACAAGTCTTATGAGTGTCCAGAGAAAAATAAGGACATCGGGGAATATCACATCACCGAGGCACAAAGGCGGGATGTTGAGGCAGAAGATGCAGAAGGAGGAAGGTCATTGATGATGCGTAAAGTTCTCTTAACACTTGAGAAAGAGGTGGAAAGTTCTGTCCAAAGGACCAGACTTTTCAGAACAACTTGCAAGACCAAGGACAGGGTGTGCAAGGTTATCATGGATAGCAGTAGCACAGATAATCTCATTTCAAACGAGATGGTAGAGAAGCTGGAGCTGGAGACGACTGATCATCCTAGCCCATACAGAGTTTCGTGGCTACAAAAAGGACACCAGGTAACTGTCACTAAACAATGCTTGGTTGAATTCAAGATAGGAGGATATAATGATAAGATCTTATGTGATGTCATTCCTATGGATGTATGTCATCTCTTGCTGGGTAGACCATGGAAATATGACAGAAATGTGATTCATGACGGGAGAATGAACACATATACCCTGGAGAAGAATGGGAGAACCCATATGTTTCTTCTGATAAGGGATAAGGAGGTGAAGCCGGAAGTAAGCAACACAGTACTTCTCATGAGTGGGAAGGAAATTCTTACAGAGGTTAAGAAGAAAGAAGATCCACAATTCTTTGTGGTCAGGAAACCAAGGATTGTTCTAACTAGCACGAGAGTAGACGATTTTCCAGATGAGATTCAGGAACTGCTGGGAGAATTCACTGACATCATAGTGGATGAATTACCTCATTCATTGCCATCGATGAGGAGTGTGAGTCATCACATTGATCTCATAACAGGAGCCAGTTTGCCCAACAAAGCCGCGTAAAGATTGATGCCATGAGAAAATGAAGAAGTTAAAAGGCAAGTCCAGGAGTTGTTGGACAAGGGATTGGTCAGAGAAAGCTTGAGTCTGTGTGCTGTTCCAATAGTGCCCAGTCTGAAGAAAGAGGGAGGCTGGAGGATGTGTACTAACTCAAGGGCGATTAATAAGATAACCATCAGGTACAAATTTCCATTATCGAGGATGGATGATCTGATGGATTGCTTGAGTGGAGCAAAATACTTTTCAAAGATTGATTTGAAGAGCGGATATCACCAGATTCGCATGGGGGAAGGCGATGAGTGGAAGACGACCTTCAAAACCAACGAAGGACTGTATGAATGGCTAGTCATGCCATTTGGCTTGACGAATGCACCGAGTACCTTTATGAGGTTAATGAATGAAGTCCTGAAAGATTTCATCGGAAAATTTGTCATTGTGTATCTGGATGATATACTGATTTTCAGCAAGACAAGGGCAGAACATATGAAGCATTTAGCTACAGTAATGAAGAAGCTACAACGGGAGAAGTTGTTGATTAACATGAGGAAATCTTCATTTATGAAGACATAGCTCATTTATCTAGGTTTTTTTATATCTGCAGATGAATTGAAGATGGATCCAGATAAGGTGGAGGTAATTAAAAATTGGCCATCACCGAGGAATGTATTCGAGGTGAGATGTTTTCATGGTTTGGCTAGTTTCTACCAAAAATTCATCAGGAATTTCAGTGAGATTAGCACAGCGATGATGGATACAGTGAAGAAGCAACATAAGTCTTTTCACTGGACAGAAGAAGATGAAAATAGTTTCAATCTGTTGAAAAGGAAGATCATGGAACAACCGGTTTTGGTGTTGCCGGATTTCCAGAAAACATTTCAGGTGAAATGTGATGCAAGCGGGTTTGCCATAGGAGCGGTCTTGAGTCAGGAATACAGACTGATTTCATATTTCAGTGAGAAGCTGAATGAGGCAAAGGTGAAATACTCCGCATACGACAAGGAATTTTATGCCATCATCCAGGCATTGAAGAAGTGGAGGCATTACTTGATCCCAAAGGAATTTGTTTTATATAGTGATAACCACACATTACAGTTTGTGACTCAACAGGAGAAGTTGAATCAAAGACATGTAAAATGGGTAGAGTATATGCAAAATTTCACTTTTGTGATTAAGCATATTTCTGGTACTGTTAACAAAGTGGCTGATGCTTTGAGCAGGAAATGTTTGCTGATGCAAGAGTTCCGAGTCAAGACATTGGGTTTCGATGATCTTAGGGACATGTATGCAGATGATAAAGATTTCAAAGAAGTGTATGAAGCAGCTGAGAATCCAGTTCTCAGAGACAGAAGCCAATGGATGGACTACATGATCCAGGAAGGATTGTTGTTCAGAAGCAATCAACTGTGTATTCTGAAATGCTCCATGAGGGAGAACTTGTTAAAGGAGAAACAAAGTGGTGGATTAGCAGGACACTTTGGCCATGAAAAAACATTTGCGAAGCTGAGCGAATCATATTTTTGGCTGGGAATGCGAGCAGATGTCAAGAGATTTGTAGATAGATGCAGAATTTGCTAGCATTTGAAGGGAAGGAAGCAGAATGCGAGACTTTATCAACCATTACCCATACCAGAAAGGCCATGGGATGTGATTAGAATGGATTTTGTATTGGGGTTGCCAAAGACACAAAGGGGTGTTGATTCAATATTTGTGGTAGTGGATAGGTTTTCTAAGATGGCACACTTCATCCCATGCCAGAAAACCAGTGATGCGACTCACATCGTGAACCTATTTTTCAAGGAGGTCGTTCGACTTCATGGGTTGCCGAAAAGCATAGTTTCGGACAGAGACACGAAATTCATAGGGCATTTTTGGAGGACCTTATGGAAGAAGCTGGGAACTAACTTGGCATTTAGTTCTGCTTATCATCCTCAGACGGATGGACAAATAGAAGTGGTGAACAGAAGTCTGGGAGACTTATTGAGGAGCTTGGTAACAGAACACCACAGCCAGTGGGACAACATATTACCACAGGCAGAGTTTGCATACAACTACTCAGTGAATCGGAGTACAGGAAAAAGTCCATTTTAGGTTGTCTATGGGATGCAGCCGAGAGGAGTTTTTGAACTGAGGGATTCAGAACAGACTGTGACTAGCAACGCTAGTGCAGAAGAATTCGTGGAGGCGATGAAGGAACTTCACAATCAGGTGAAGGAGCGGTTGCAAAGTTCAAGCCAGGAGTATAAACGTAGGGCCGATCAGTGGAAGAGACAACTTCAGTTTGAAGTTGGTGATCTAGTTTGGCATACTTGAGGAAAGAAAGGTTCCTGAGAGGAACATAAAATAATTTAAAAATGAAAAAAATCGGACCATGTAAAGTCTTGAAGAAATTGGGGGAAAATGCTTATGAGATCGAGTTATCGGATGGGATCGGAATATCTACGATATTCAATGTCGCAGATTTATACCCATATAGGGATGGAGAAGCAGAGACTGGAACTATGCAGCCAATGATCCAGTGGACGAAGAAAATGCCAGTTGTAGAGAAGCTGCAGATGGAATGCATACTGGACAAGAGGGTGAGCAAGAAGACCAGGCGGAAGCAATACTTCGAGTATCGGGTCAAGTGGAAGAAGCACCCAATGGAAGATGCCAGCTGGGAGATTGAAGAAGAGATACAAAGGCATGGACAGACTGTGCAGGAGCTCATGGATAAGAGCCCATGAAAGTTTTCAAGCGAGGGAGTATGATGCAGGAGCATCGCCAACACATCAAGCGAAGCCAGCGTTGAAGCGGAGGATAGCTGGACAAGCCAACACAAATTTTGAAAACACTTTGGAATTTGTTGCGCGATATTAAATGAACCATTAAGATGAGGTGCACTTGTATATTGTAACGGACCTTGAGCCTTTAATCTCTCGTCCTTAGTAGATAGACGACATTTAAGATAGATAATGTAAAGTAGGTAGAATTTAATTCTAGACTAGACAGTTATAGAGCGCAAGAGGGAAACGGGATATAGACACCCTCATTGTGCATTGTAACATTATTTTGGAGGAGCAGGAGAGCAAGAGCATGCAGAGGGATGTGTAAAGAACACCCATGTATTGATATTTGAATTAATAGAAGAATCTTTGATTCAAATTCATGGTTATGTGTCTATTCTGCGTGTATTGATGTTATGATCAATTGGCATTTGCTTCCTGTTATACCTTTGCTTTTATATGTTGTGTATGTGATTTCATGTATGAATAGAAGTCTGAGAGGGAGATGGAATGAGTTTCAATTGTTTCTCTATTTGAGCCAGAGAATTCCTGCAAGGAGTGCAGTCGAATTTGTCCGCAAGGAGTGCGTTGACAGAGGGCTCAAATAGATATAACCTTTGTTCTCATTCATCCCAGAGGTGCTGTTGGGCATAGGAGCCGTGCAAGGAGTGTGCAGGCCAAGTAAATCTTCAGGGTTGTGAACCTGAGCAAACCATTGAGGGATTGCTGCTGCTGGCGTGCGCAAAGTCGAAGACTTCAACACTTAGCCATGATTGAAGGGTTGCCGCAAGGAGTGCGAGCAAGGAGTTTCCTTTTGAGGACTTCAAGAAGTGGGAAAAGCTCAGGAAGGATAGGCCTTTGAGTTGTCAAAAGACAGTGTAGTGAAATTGTGCCTTGAAGGTTGGTTAAAGAAGTGTCGCAGGTTTTCAAGGACAGGCGAACAAGTTCCGTGGAGAGGGACACTTAGTCGTTCCACGAGTCTCATTGGAAGAAATAGATGGTCGAAATTCTCCAAGGAGGTTTCACGACATCCCGTGAGCCGTCATATCTCACGAAGGTGCAGTGGAAGATATCACTGGTATTCCCGGGAGGTATAAATCTCAGGAGGGGCATAACCATTTATACAAGCCACAAGGGCTGTTGGATTCACACGTATATCGTGTATCGGGATTTTGTTGATTGAAACTCCAATCCATTGCAATGAGAATTGCGAAATTGCGAACCGTGATTTCCCAACGGACTCAGAACCGTCCATCATTCGGGATGCGTGTCAGAAGATTCAAAGAAATCGGGGTTTGGAGCATCGGAGATTCTTGAGACAAGATACTCTTGCAGCTTGGAACTGCAAAATGCGATATCCCGACGGGAGAGCTGTACGGGTCCACAAGAGTCAGGGTGGAAGACAGGTGGCATAAGTCATTAGGGTTTCGCAACGAGAAGTGCCGAGACATTGACATCAGGATTCGCGATCCCGCGAAATCCAAAATCCCGATAGAAGAGACGAGAAGTGGAAAAATCAACTCGCACGTGTGCACCGGAGTTTCGGCGTATTAGGCATCGGGAGTCGGTAAGACGAGTTGCTTGGTATCACGAGTACCAAAATCATGATAGGGAAGTCCTGATAGGTAAGGAAGAGAATATCAGCATTGACTGGTCATCGGGTCTTGGGGGTTCGAGAGCCCAGTGATCGACCTTTGACATCGCGAAGTCGCGAAGTCCGATTCCCCGATAAGCAAAGAAAGGGGATCGAGTGATAGTTTTGTGGGTGCAGATTTCCCGATAGGGAAATAGAAGGACCGGTTAGTGTTCTTCGGGCCGAGGAAAGAGAAGATCCTGTGAGTGGGTGTGCCTGTGGGTGCGGCTGCATCAAGACCTTACAGATTGAATACAGTGTATAGGCAGAAAGTGAAAGAAAAAATTGACTGAATGTTGGAAGATGGCATTATAGAACCCGTAGAGGAATCTAAATGGATCAGTCCCATGGTAGTCCAGAAAAAGAAGAAAGCGGGGATAAGGATTTGTGTAGATTTGAGGAAACTCAATGATGTTTTCTTAAATGATCATTTCCCTACCCCTTTTACAGATGAGGTCTTAGATAATGTGGGAGGCTAGGAAGCATATTCATTCACATATGGATTCTCAGGATACCATCATATTAAGATAGCTCCAGAGGATATGTATAAGACTACTTTTGCTACAAAATGGGGATCCTACCAATATACAGTCATGCCATTTGGATTGAAGAATGCACCAACTATATTTTCAAGGGTAGTCACAACTGATTTTAAGAAATTTATACATCAATTTATAGAAGTATATTTGGATGATTGGACTGTGTATAGTCTTTTGAAGGACAATGTAGAAGTTTTAAGACTAATGTTGGAAAGATGTAGGCAATGCCAGATATCATTAAACATCAAGAAATGCATTTTTGGTACACCTTTTTTGATATTGTTGGGACATATAGTGTGTAAACATGGTTTACTGGTTGACCCTACTAAGATTGTAGTCATTGTGAATTTACCACCACCAAAGTTAGTATGGCAGTTAAGAGAAACACTATGACATATAGGATACTACAAGAAGTTTATAAAGGGGTATGCAGATATTACTGCACCAATGGAAAACATATTAAAGAAGGACACCATATTTAAGTGGAATGAGGATTGTCAGCAAGGATTGGACACTCTAAGGAAAATATGGTGACAACACCTATATTATTATTTCCATATTGGGAAAAGACATTTCATGTGCATGCATCTGCATCAACCATAACACTTGGCGCAATTCTGGTGCATCTAGGATCATGGGACTTAGACCATATTATAGCCTTTGCAAGAAAGAAGTTGTCAGAATCAAAGCATAACTAAAACACCACAGAAAGACAGGGCTTAGCCATGGTATATGCACTTCAGATATTAGTGCACTATTTATTGGGTAAACACTTTAAAATGTTCACAGACCATTCCACCCTCAAATATCTAGTCAACAAACCAGTGTTGGGGGGGGGAGGATCTGTAGATAGTTGTTATTGTTCCAAGAATTTGATTTTGAAGTAATATTCAAACCAGGGAAAATGAATTCAGGACCTGATCACCTGTCAAGGGTAACCAATGGAGAAGAACCTACTAACTTGGAAGACAACTTCCCTGATGCATAGTTATTTTCAGTAGAGGTAGTTGATGAATACTTCGCTGATATTATTGAATACTTATGTACATGAGTTGCACCATAGGAATTTAGTACTGCGCAAAAGAAAAACTAGGTAGTCATATTTGCAGACTATCAACTCATTGCAGGTCATTTATACAAGATGGGCACATATAACATTTTGAGAAGGTGTGTATTGGAACATGCACAACCCAATATTTTAGCAGAAGCTCATGAAGGTATAGCTGGAGGACACTATGCATACAAATCTACCGCGTAGAAGGTATTGCATGTAGGATTATGGTGGCCAACAATTCATAAAGATGCCAAGGAATATTTCCAAAGCTGTGATGTCTGTAAGAGGGTTGACAAACCCAACAGAAGAGATGAGATGCTCGTAAGACCACAAGTAACTCTACAGGTATTTGAAAAATGGGAAATATAATTTTTTGGACCTATTAATCTACCAACAAAAAGGTCAGGAGCAATATATATCATTACTAGGACCAAATACTTAATGATATGGGAAGAAGAAACACCAGTAAAAGATTGTAGTGCAGAGACATCATCACACTTATTATTTGAGAAAGTGATCACCATATTTGGATGTCCCAAGATTTTGATGAGTGACCAAGGCACTCATTTTATTAATAATACCATCGGGGCTATGACTGAGGAGTTTGAAGTCTATCACCAAAAGAGTACACCATATCATCCTCAGGCAAATGGAGCAGTATAATATTTCAATAAGATTTTGGAAAATGCATTGACTAAGATCTGCAATGTTAACAGGGATGGTTGGGACTTGAAAATACTAGAAATACTATGGGCATACAAGGGGGGGTGAATCACTAATAGCGTAATTACAATCCTTTTTCTCCAAATAATCCAAGTGTTATATCAATGTAGAATTATTATCCAATAATGAGCAATAAGAAATGAACAATCACATACATATACATCACACCAGTATTTTACGTGAAAACCCAAATCGGGATAAAACCACCTAATGATTTTTCTTATATGTTTTGAAGAATTACATTCATTGGAAGCACCAACTTCCTTTGTTTTCTAGTTGCAACTGGAAGGAGGCTCCAACCCCCTAGTTTCTCAGGATACAACATAAGGTAAGCTCCAAATTCTCAATTCTTTGGCTACAACCAGAAGGACACTACAACCCCCTAAGTTATCCGGCTACAAACGAAAGGTGGCTACAACCACCTGTCCTTGCCCCGTCCAACCGCCTTGAAGTAAAAGTAGAATTATGGAACCACTGTCACACTATGACTGTGAGATATACCACTGTAAACATGTACCAATAAACTTGAACCATGCATCAACCATGCATCAACCTGTACCTCAACTTGTACCATTAAAAAGTGCATCAACCATGCACCAACCTATACCAAACAATATGTTATCAACCTGTACCATAAAAAGTGCATCAACCATGCACCAAGTATGTACCAATCATGTGTCAAGTACTCATCAACTATGACTCATCAATATGTACCAACATCATCAACTATACACCTCATGTATGTGCAAACTCATCAACTACTTGTCTCAAGCATGTGCCCAAATTGTAATTTTGTAATAGACCTAGTTTATATGATCACATACCTGCAAAACTTCCTTAACTTTAACAATAAGACACTAACATTTTCATCAAATGTTTCTTTAGCCTCACAAGACTAGTTTTGGATTAGTCAACAACCCTAACTTGAAATAATCATAACTTTGTACTTGTAATGAATAAATATATGAAACGGATACAAAATGTTCTTCAGTGTGTTTTATGCAATTCCTCTAGGTGTCACTACTTGGAACCTCTCAGAAAAGGATTTATGGCAAAAATGACACACCTTGCTGAATTCTGGTTTATTTTAGAGAGCGACCTTGTAGAGCGTGCCCCACCCGAAATATTTATTGAATTGATCTAAAAATGTTACACAGAATAATAAATACTATACTATAACCAAATTTTTTTGTCTTACTTAATTTTGATAAGTTATGAAGAAGTTATGATGTTTTTACCCGAAACACCTGTTTTTGACTAGTTTCAGGACTAGCCACAAACCCTATTTTCCACGGAGTGTAACTCGAAAAATACAATGACCCACAAGATGAATTGTTTTACCATAGATACATGGATATTTTTCCTCAATGGAATAGCAATTTCACGGTCTGAATCATTCTAGAAAAAAGTTATCGAGAAAATGGTGAGATGACCTGAAAAAAACATACCTTGGAAAGCATCATCAAAAGAATTTATCCTTCCTTGAATTTCGGCCTTCTTTTCTTCACTTTCCTCATAAATTCAGCTTAGATATACTTTGGCTACCTTAGAAAACTATATGTATTCAATATTCTCAAATTTGATTCAAATGAGAGAGTCTTTCCTCTTATTTATACTCTCCAAGTAGCTTCCTTAAAAACATCTTCTAGGTCACTTTGCTCACTTTCTTTATTTTAGGGTTAACCCACTTATAATTTCTCCATTAAATTTATTATTTAAATAATTTATTTTGTATTCAATTTGAATTATAGTACACTCATCACTTCACTTTATTATTTACCTTCCAAAATCTCTTACACCACTTTGACTACTTTGACCTTTTGGGGCTTCAAGCCAACATATGAGGGTCCTCCAACTTCGTAAGGCCATAACTCTCAAACTGTGAGGAGTTATGTGACATTCCACATACCACTAGAAATGACATGATATGTAATATCCATATAGAATATTATTACCTTCAAATATATCAAAACTCATACTGTTATCCATCAAACAAACTTGGGTCCATTACCAAAACCTGGGTTCTCCAACTTCACATGGCCATAACTCTCTAACTGTGAGGAGTTATGTGACGTTCCACATACCACTGTAAATGGCGTGACAAGAACTATGCATATAGGATAGTTTCACTGAAAAATTCACTATCCTTCATCTCATTATTCCACCATTAAGCATGGGCTCTCTCACTCCGCAAAGCATCTTCCTGTGAGGGCTTTCACCATAAGGGGACCACTTTGGAGTTCATCCATATTTACTTCTTATCAACCATGAAAAGAAAATAATGAGTCATATTTACATTAAAAAAACTTGGGTTCATTACCCTAATCTCTGTTCTATGGGGCTTTCTTCAAGGGTTGACATCAATGACAACCAACCTTAATAAACAATCTCTCCCTTTGGCATTGATGGAAACACTCTGATGCAACACTGAAATCATATCACTCATGCTCCCCCTGGAACCATGCCTCTATCATTTGCATATAATAAGTCTCTCCCCCTTTGTCATCAATGGCAAAGGTATCCTTCCATCCGGGTTTTCTCCCCCTAACTGAACTATCCTCTTATGGTGCTTCCTCGTGTAAATCTAAGACACATAAGATAAGCATTCAAAAAGCATTCATTTTGGAGTAGAAATAACTCCAAGTCTTTGGCGAATATATTCAAAAGATTCCCATGGAAGTGGTTTTGTGAAGATATCTGCCACTTGTTCTTTTGTGCCCACATACTCAACTCTGATGTTCTTTTATGCAACCTGCTCTCGTAGAAAGTGATACTTGATAGGAATGTGCTTCGTCTTGGAGTGCATCACAAGGTTCTTCGAGATATGGATGGCACTTGTATTATCAAAATACATTGGAATGGGCTCATCATACTCAACCTATATATCTATCAGAGTTTGTTTCATCCAAAGAACCTATGTACAACATGATGTTGCTGCAATATACTCTTCCTCGGTTGTAGATAAAGATACTGATGATTGTTTCTTTCTTAGCCATGATACCAAACACTCACCTAAGTAGAATGATGCTCCACTAGTGCTTCATCGATCATCAATACAACCTGTCCAATCTGCATCTGTGTAGGCAACAAGTGATAGATCTTTTCCTTTTGGATACCATAATCCAAACTCTTCTGTTCCTTTGAGATAACTGAAAATCCTCTTTACTGCTAATACATGTGATTCCTTTGGTGTTGCTTGAAATCGTGCCACCTGTCCAACTGCCTGCATTACATCTGGTCTGGATGCTGTCACATATAGTAGGCTACCAATCATTGACATGTATTGCCTCTGATTTGTAGACTTCGAATCATCATCTTTTCTCAACTTGCAATTGGTTTGCATGGGAGTGATAACTAGTTTGCAATATTCCATTCCGAACCTATTTAGCATTTTTATGATATACTTGGTTTGAGAAATAAAAATTCCTTGGTTGCTTTGACATATCTGAAGTCCCAGAAAGAAAGATAGTTCTCCAAGTAACGACATTTCAAATTCATTCTGCATATCTTTTGCAAATTTCCGCCTTAACTTGTCATCATCACTACCAAAAATAATATCATCAACATAAACTTCAAATAATAAAATATTACCTTGACTTACCTTGATGTAGAGGTTGCTGTCTGCACTTCCTTTTTTGAACCCTGCCTGTTGTAAATACTTATCTAGTCTAGAGTACCATGCTCTAGGAGCCTATTTTAGACCATACAAGGTATTCTTTAATTTACACACATAATCTGTGTTCTCTGACAGTTGAAATCCTTCTGGTTGTTCAATGTAGACTTCTTCTTCAAGTTCCCCATTCAAAAAATCTGATTTTACATCCATCTAATACACTTTAATATTTTTGGAGCATGCATAAGCTAAAAGCAAATAGATTGCTTCCATTCTGGCAACTGGGGAAAATGTCTCTTCAAAGTCAATTCCTTCAATCTGTGCATATCCTTTACATACCAATCTAGTTTTGTTCCTTGTAACATGTTCATCTTCATTCAATTTATTCCCGAAGACCCACATTGTGCCGATCACATTCTTATTCTTTGGTCTTGGAACCAGTTCCTAAGTGTCATTTTTCTCTATTTGATCCAATTCTCCATTCATGACCTTATTCCAAAATTCATCCTTGTTGGCTTCTTCAAAACAATTTGGTTCAATTATAGATAAGAGTGATAGGTGTGTTTGTTCTGGTGAACGGATTTTTCTTCTAGTCTCAACTCCTACATATTTGTTTCCAATAATTTGATCTGAAGGATGATTCTTCTGTACTCATTTACTAGGTGTTTTTGGATATACTTGTTGAACTTTCTCTTCCGTTTCTATCAGATTCTCTTCATTTTCCTCTTCTACTTCTTCTTCGAAAAGTTGTTCCATTGATTTTTTTTCTTCCTCCTTTGATTCTGGTTCGCTTGTTTCATCAATTGTTACGTTGATGCTTTCCACAACTTTTTTCAATCTTATATTGTAACACTTGTATGCTTTCCTTGTACTTGAGTAACCAACAAGTACTCCTTTGTCTACATGAGAGTCAAACTTTCCCATTCTGCTATCTTCTCTTTTGATGTAGCATTTGCTTCCAAAAACTCTGAAGTGCTTCACATTTGATGGTCTTCCTTTCCATAGCTTGTAGGGAGTTTTATCAGTGTTGTTTCTGAGCATTACTCTATTTTGAATGTGAACTTCTATATGCACTGCTTGTGTCCAAAATATATCTGTCAATTTGGAATCCATTAGCATTGTTTGAGCCATTTCCTGTACTGTCTCGTCCTTTCTTTCAACAACTCCATTCTGTTGAGGTGTCCTAGAAACAAAGAATTGCATTTTTATTCCATGACTGCTGCAGTAGTCCATAAATTCCTTTGAAGTGAACTCTCCTCCAGTATCATATCTCAAGAATTTGATTCTTGAATCCATCTCATTTCAACCATTTCCTTATAGATCTTGAAGTTTTCAAAAGCTTCTGACTTGTTCTTGAGAAAACAAACTACAATCATTCTTGTATAATAATCAACTATTAACATAAAGTATCTCTCACCTTTTAATCCCTTTGTTGTAGTTGGTCCAACTAGATCAATATGCACAATTTCTAGTAGTCTTGTTTTTGAATATTCCTTTGATTTGAACTTGGTCTTTGTTTTCTTTTCTTGTTGACAATGCTTGCATAAAGTGTTGGTTGGTTTCGTGATCTGGGGCATTTCTCTCACTGCTTCTCTTTTTCTGACTTTGACAAGGTTATCAAAATGCATGTAACCCATTCTTCTGTGCCATAGCCAACTTTCATCTTCCTTTCCTAGACAACACTTTTCATTTCCAATTTCACTTAGCACATATATGTTGTTTGAAGTTCTTGTAGCTGTATCAACCAATTTCCTTGAACCTTCTCTTCTTATCTCACACTTTTGTGAATTGAAAGTAACTTTATGACCTTGGTCACACATTTGACTCACTTAGAATATTGTGTTTCATATCTTCTACCAGTGAACATTTTGTGCCTTTTCATTCTTGTTCCCAATTCAGACTGTTCCTTCTTCGATGATTTTGGATGAATTATCATTTCCAAAGGAGACTGATCCATTTCTTTCCTTTCGCAATGTAAAAAATTTGTCTCTATCACTTGTCATGTGTTTTGAACACCCACTATCATCATACCAATCATGTTTCTTCTTCTTGGCTTGTAGAGTGACTGTGCATTCTTCATTGCGATACTGATCTTGATTTCTTATCCATGTCATTTTCTGAGGTTCTTGTCTGTGATTGTTGTTATTCTGTTGAGGTTCTTTAGGAGGGATTGTCATTATGCAATCTTTGGCCACATTTCCAAAATTGTTACATTTGTAACATTCCACTTCAATGCTCAAAGATTCAAACCTGTTGTAACTTATTCTTTGTGTTTCACTGGGTATTCTTGAATAACCCCTTTGTGTGTGACTCTCAAAGTTGTTATTGTTCTTGTTGTTAGCTCTGTAATTCACAACTTTATGTCCAAAATTATTACATGCATAACACAAACCAAAAAATATAGTTTGATACCTAGGAGTTGAAGATATTTTGAAAGGGGGCACTCTTATGAATCCTTCTTCTTCTTGAGGCCCATCTGTTTGTTGTTGATTATGAAATCTGAATATTCTCGGTGGAGGAGTCTCCCTGTAATCTTCCTTGTATATCTTCCTATCCCCTTTGATTGTTTCTGCATAAATTTTTGGATTTGTTTCTGTTGGAGAATAACCCTAACTTACATTAGTTTATACTTAGCTTACGACACCTATTTTAGTTATTTCTAGCTTTTTTTGACTAGAATTTCTATGTTGGAAATTCTATATATTCACCTCCTCTCTTCTTTTTGAGCATGGTTGCTCATGTATATTCATTTTTGATTAATACAATTCTCTGATTTATGGACCAAAAACTTTCTCTCATCTCTTGAATATCAACAAATTGCATGTGTTCAATTTAACTAGAATTCTAGATCTATTGGGGTTTCTGCAGGAATTCTACATGGTATTAGAGCTAGATTGAATCTAGTGGATTGTACACAGTTTTATTTGCAGGTATAGATCATCAGGAGGCACAAGAAGCAGCAATGGATCATCTCTCTCAGCCTACAAAACTCATTCTAAATCCTTTCAATTACTTCGAATGGAAGATAGAGATCTCTTTGCTCCTCCGAAGCAAAGGGCTTTACTGGGTAACAATGGGAACGAAGAAAGGACCGACTGCTGCAACAGAGAAGATAAAGTATTTCAATAAATTAGATGAAGAAATTGGGTTGATATGCCTATCAATTTCCAGAGATCTCATCTTTCATGTCTGTAGAGCCACTACTCTCGATGTGGTCTGGACCACATTGGAAGGACTATTCGGCAAGCAGGATGCAATGAGAGTGCATCAACTAGAGAATGAACTCATATCCCTAAGTCCAATTCATTTCAGCAACCTGCAAGAATTCTTCACCAAGTTCAAATCCCTCCTTGTTGAACTTAATGCATGTGGAGTCACGAAAGAGGAAGAACAACTCATCCTTTCAATTCTCTCGAAATTAGGCCCTGAATATTCCGTATTTGTGTCGTCTTTTCAAGCATCTAAATTGACTCAGGAAAAATGGAAAATGCCTCCATTGAATGATTTCATTGTAGCATTGAATCAAGAGCAAGATTAGTTAGTCCAAATGGGTACCATCAAGCATTCCAAGAACCAAGCAATTGTGGCTACTAATTCTCCAAAGAGCAGTGGAAAAGACACGAAAAAAGGAACAGGTAAATTTCCTGAATCAAAGAAGGAGAGATCCGCACAACCTTCAGATAACTCTTCTGAGCCTAAGGGTAAGAAGAAGAAGGAAAAAACACTTTGCATCTACTATTCCAAAGGTTTTCATCCTGAAGAAAATTGCATGAGGAAGACTATCGATGAGATGGCTAAGCAATTGCAGCAACACAATCTCACGGTGCCCGAAAATGCAAAGAAGAAAGATGATAACASAATGGGAGGGAGAGAACGAGATGGTCATGMTTTAATGGCTATAACATCCACTCCATCATATTGGATCCTTGATTCAGGTGGATCTAACCATATGGCTGCATCAAAATATGAATTTTCCTCCATCGAAGAAAGTACCAGATCCCCAATTTACTTGGGAGATGCCACACCCGCAAAGGTGTGCGGAGAAGGAATTGTTGATCTTGAAGGGGGATGCTTCAAAAATGTGCTTCATGTTCCCTCTCTATTTGAAAATATTCTCTCGATATATCAGATCACTCATTCCGTCTCTGGAAGGAAGGTGGAGTTCACTTTAGACTCCGCAGTGATTACCGACATTTCCACAGGCTCACAACTTGCACATGGAATTACAGATCACAGTTCTCGTTTGTATTTCTTCTCCCACTTTGTTCCTAAATATATTAGCACTATATTTCTGTCACAATCTAATGATATCAGCAGGTTATGGAATGAAATATTTGGCCATATAAAATATAAGTACTTGCATCAAATCAACAAGGAAAACATGGTAGAAGGATTGCCAGCTATTAAATTCACAAGCGGTGTATGCCAAGGATGCATTCTTGGCAAGCATCCAGAGAAAAAGTTTGACAAAGGGAAGGCACAGAGAGCTTCTTCACCTCTTGGGATGATTCACAGTGACATCATGGGCCCATTCCCATAGCCTTCAATCAGTAAGGCTCGATATGTACTCACCTTCATAGATGATTTCTCTCGCTTTACTTGGGTATTTTTTTTGAAATTAAAATCGGAAGTATTTGAATGCCTTATAGAATTTAAAGCACTTGCTGAGAATGAGTCTGGGTGTAAGATTAAGATACTTCGTACTGATAATGGGGGGGAGTATGTCAAAAAATATGTGCAACAACTTTGTATTGATGCAGGTATACAACTACAACACACAGTGCCATATACACCACAGTAGAATAGTGTTGCGGAGAGGAAAAACCGGTCCTTAAAAGAGATGACCAATTGTATGCTACAGTCAAAATAATTAGCTCCCAAGCTATGGGATGAAGATATTAATTGTGCAACATACATTCAGAACTGATTTCCTTGCAAATCACTCAAAGGCACCACTCCTTTTGAATGTTGGACCGGTAAGAAACCGAAAGTGTCTCACTTTCGTATTTTTGGTTCACGAGCATGGGCTCACATTCCGATAGATAAGAGGAAGGATTTGGAGCCTCAAAGTGTTGAATGTGTATTTTTTGGATATCCTGAAGGTGTCAAAGGATATATATTTCTAGGCTCTCACACTGAAAATTTCATTCTAGCTTGAAGTGTGAAGTTTGAAGAAGAATCACTGCATGATTTTTCAGAAGACCCTGCTGAGGAACTGCTTGTTGTCACTGATGAGGAAGAGTCAGAAACTTCTTTGAGAACTTTAGAGAAGCCATAAGAGAAGACTTTTGGTTCTGATACAAAGGATGAGGATCAGGTCATGGCTTCTCCAACTTAGTTTCCAACTTGGGTAGAGAAAACCCTGCAAGATGCAGGTGAGCTAGTCGGTGATCCTGCGGATACAAGAAGAACTAGATCACAATTTTTTGGGGCTCCTCAAGCCCTGGATGCCACAGAACCTTTGCTTCCCATACATTTCTATATGTCACTTGGTTCAGATCCAAATTCACACTCTGAGGCTTCTGGAAACCCACTTTGGGAGGCTACCATGGATGAAGAGTAGTTTGCTCTTATGGACAACAACACATGGGACTTGGTTCCACTTCCGAAAGGAAGAAAGCTTGTTCGATGCCGATGGCTATATCGAACAAAGATTGTTGCATATGGTGATATAAACAAGTACAAATATTGAATTGTCATGAAAGGATACTCAAAGGTACATGTAATAGACTACACAGAGACATTTGCACCTGTTGCAAAAATGGACTCCATTCGACTAGTTTTGGCCATTGCCGCTTCTCGCAGATGGGAAGTTCACCACATGGATATGAAGAGTTCATTTATTCATGGAGATCTCAAGGAGGAGATATATATGGAGCAGCCACAGGGATACATTCAGAAATCTTCCCTCATTTGCAGATTAAAGAAATCTTTGTATGGCCTAAAACAGGCTCCCAGAGCCTGGTATGCAAAGATGGATTCTTTCCTACTTTCCATTGGATTCATTCGATGCAAATCTGATCCGAATGTTTATTTGCTGCAACATGATGATTCCATTTTTCTGATATTACTTTATGTAGATGACTTACTAATGACAGGGAACCTTACTTCAGCTATTGATTCGGCAAAATCAACATTGCACGATCGATTTTCCATGACAGATTTGGGACTGTTGCACTACTTTCTTGGTCTTGAAGTTTCTCAGTCTACTTCAGGGATCAAGATGGAACAGTCTAAGTATGCATCAGATCTACTTGTCCACTTTCAGATGAAAAAATGCAAGCCAACAACATCTCCCTTCTTTCAGGGGTCAGATTTGAGGATGCAGGTAGTACACCTTTGGTGGACAGTACACTGTATCGACAGTTGGTTGGGAGTTTGTTGTATCTTACTCACACCCGACCTGATATCTATTTTGCAGTAGGAGTTTGTTTCAGATATATGCAAGAGACTCATGAGCTTCACTGGAAAGCTGCAAAGAGAATCCTTAGATATGTGAAAGGTACTCCCAGTTTTGGTATCCTTTATGTTGCAAATTGCCCACTTTCACTAATTGGGTACATAGATTCTGATTGGGTTGGCGATGGTACAGACCACAAGTCCACCTCTGGTTATGTTTTTAGTTTTGGTTTAGGGCCATTCTTTTGGTCTAGCAAGAAGTAATCCATAATTTCTTTATCTACAGCAGAGGCAAAGTATAGAGGTGCAGTGAATGCAACTACACAGACTATTTGGTTGCAGGGGGCTTCTCTCCGAGTTTGGTATTCAATATCCACTTCCGACTGTCATATTTTGTGATAATCATGGGTCCATTCAGATATCTATTGATCCAAATTTGAGGCATAGGACCAATCACATCAAGATTCATATGCATTACATCCGCGAGCTGATCCGTGACAGAGTCATTTCAGTATAATACTACCCCACAGAGCAGCAGGTTGCAGACATCTTCACCAAGTCCTTCACTGAATTTTTTTTTTCAGAACTGAGAGCTATGCTTGGAGTGGTGGAGACAACTAAGTAGGTCACTTATGGCCACTCAACATTTTTTTCCTCCTTTTTTTTTTTTTTTTTTTT
>JASDQU010100119.1:324592-335089 GCA_032191745.1 Picea mariana
GGGGGGGAATCAGTGATAGCGTAATTATAATCCTTTTTCTCCAAACAATCCAAGTGTTATATCAATGTAGAATTATTATCCAATAACGAGCATTAAGAAATGAACAATCACATACATACACAGTACACCGGTGTTTTACGTGGAAACCCAAATTGGGAGAAAACCACAAAATGCATTTTCTTATATGTCTTGAAGAATTACATTCATTGGAAGCACCAACTTCCTTTGTTTTCCAGTTGCAACTGGAAGGAGGCTCTGACCCCCCTAGTTTATCAGGCTACAACCTGAGGGAATGTCCAACTCCTCAATTCTCTGGCTACAACTAGAAGGAGGCTACAACCCCCCGAGTTATCCAGCTAGAACCGGAAGGTGGCTACAACCACCTGTCCTTGCCCCGTCCAACCACCCTGAAGTAAAAGTAGAATGATTGAACCACTGTCACACTGTCACTTTGATATATACCACTGTAAACATGTACCAATAAACCTGAACCATGCATCAACCATGCATCAACCTGTACCTCAACCTGTAATCAACCTGTACCATAAACAAATGCATCAACCATGCACCAACCTGTACCAAACAATCTATAATCAACCTGTACCATAAAAAAGTGCATCAACCATGCACCAAGTATGTACTGATAATGTGTCAAGTACTCATCAATATGTACCAACATCATCAACTATACACCTCATGTATGTGCCAACTCATCAACTACTTGTCTCAAGCATGTACCCAACTTGTACCTCAACCAAAAGCCCTCATCAATTTCATCATCCAAATATTATTTGTAACTTTGTAATAAATGTGGTTTATATGATCACATACCTGCAAACATTCCTTAAATTTAACAATAAGAGACTAGCATTTTCATCAAATATTTCTTTAGTCTCACAAGACTAGTTTTGGATTAGTCAACAAACCTAAGTTGAAATAATCATAACTTTGTACCTGTAAAGAATAAAGATATGAAACTGATAAAAAATGTTCTTCAATGTTTTTTATGCAATTCCTCCAGGTTTCACTACTTGGAACCTCTCAGAAAAGGAGTTATGGAAAAAATGGCACACCTTGCTGAATTTTGGCTTATTCTAGAGAGCGACCTTGTAGAGTGTGCCCCGCCCAGAATATTTATTGAATTGATTTGAAACTGTTAAAAAGAATACTACAGAATGTAATCTAACCAACGCATTTTTTCTTACTGAATTTTTATCTGTTATGAAGAAGTTATGACGTTTTTACCCGAAATACCTGTTGTTGACTAGTTTCAGGACTAGCCACAAACCCTATTTTCCACGGAGTATAAATCAAAAAATAAAACGACCCAAAACATGAATTTTTTTACCACAGATACGTGGATATGTTTCCTCAATGGAATAGAAATTTCACGGTCTGAATCATTCTAGAAAAAAAGTTATTGCGAAAATGGTGAGATGGACTGAAAAAAACATACCTTAGAAAGAATCATCAAAAGAATTTATCCTTCCTTGAATTCCAACCTTCTTTTCTTCAATTTCCTTATAAATTTGTCTTATATCTCCTTTGGTTACCTCATAAACCTATATGTATTCAATATTCTCAAGTGTGATTCAAATGAGAGAGTCTTGCCTCTTATTTATACTCTCCAAGTAGCTTCCTTAAAAACATCTTCTAGGTCACTTTGCCCACTTTCCTAATTCTAGGGTTAACCCACTTCTAATTTCTCCATTAAATTTTCATTTAAATAATTTATTTTGTATTGACTTTGAATTATACTACACTTATCACTTCACTTTATTATTTACCTTCTAAAATCTCTTAAACCACTTTGACTACTTTGACCTTTTGGGGCTTCAAGCCAATATATGAGGGTCCTCCAACTTCGTAAGGCCATAACTCTCAAATCGTGAGAAGTTATGTGACGTTCCACATACCAACATAAATGAAATGACATGTAATATCCATATAGAATATTATTACTTGCAAAATATATCAAAACTCATACCGTTATCCATCAAACAAACTTGGGTCCATTACCCAAACCCGGGTTCTCCAACTTCACATGGCCATAACTCTGTAACTGTGAGGAGTTATGTGATGTTCCACATACCACCAGAAATGGCATGACAAGCACTATGCATATAGGATAGTTTAACTAAAAAATTCACTTCCCTTCATCTCATTATTCCACCATTAAGCATGGGTTCTCTCACTCCGCAAAGTGTCTTCCCGTGAGGGCTTTCACCATAAGGGGACTACTTTGGAGTTCATCCATCTTTACTTCTTATCAACCATGACAAGACAATAATGAATCATCTTTACATTAAACAAAATTGGGTTCATTACCCAAACCTCTGTTCTATAGGGCTTTCTTCAAGGGTTGACATCAATGAAAATCAACCTTAATCAACACCATTTATATTGGTGTATGGTCAGGAAGCAATGGTGCCATTATAATTTCTGGCACCTAGTCTGCGCATAGAATCAATTACCAACATGACAAAAAGAGGCACAATACAGGAGAGGTTAAGTCAATTAATGGAAATGAAAGAGGAAAATATTCTAGCAGGATTTCACCAAGAAGTACAAAAATAAACGAATACAGCCTGGCATGACAGACGCATTAAAAACAAGATCTTTAAGGAGGGAGACCTAGTTCTTCTCTATCACAACAAATTTTTTCAACACCCTGGTAAGTTTAAAATGAATTGGCTAGGGCCATATGAAGTAAATTCTGTCAGAGATGGGGGATTTGTGCAGGTAAAGGATTTGGGAGGAACAAAACTAAAAGGAGTGATCAATGGTAGTCGACTGAAACTATATAGGGACAGTCGACCTATTAACTCTTAAAATTTACAACGCAGTAATAAATTCATGTATATAATGTACTATAGTAGATATTAGGAAAGAAAACCGATAAAAATAAATAAAAAGGGGAAAAATAATACAAAAATAGAAAAATAACAACAACACAAAAAGAGGAAGAAGTTGACTGAACAACAAGAAAGTGGGGAAAAAGTAGCGCACAACAATTACTGTGACAATATAGAAATACAATGCACAGGAAAAATTGCACTCGATGCAAATGCACAGAAAAGTGAAAAACAATTATGACCAAGTCTATAAAGTGTGGAAAGCATGCATTAATTTGACACTTAGTGATTTTTGAGCACATAGAAAGATACAAGTGCGTGCCCTAGCTATAATTGTGCGAAGAAGTGAACGAGTGTTCGAATTGGATAAAAGATGACACCACCAAAGTTTGGCACTCCAGGCTAGTACATATGGGTTACTCGACATGGATAAAGGCACAAAGAAAGGACGAGGGATCTCGAGAATGTCATCGAGTAGGAAGATGCCACTACTTCTGAGACAAAGTCAATCAGTTAGACACGACATAAGGAGGAAACATCAACAACGACACAAGGGGAAGTAGGGTAGAATTTTGGGACCTGAAATGGTATTCCAAACCCTAATCCCAAAAAACCCACTAAACTTGATGAAATGATGGTTCATTGTTACACATTATTTTGGTCACCCCAGTGATCAATTGGCAACATGTTCTTAACTCATTTCCATGTTCCCTAAAAATATTAAAAGAGACTTTCTCCATGAGAAAAGTGGTTTGCTTTTCATCTTTCAAAAACTACGACAAGGAAGGTCATCACACCCTGTTGTATGCATGGGGTGCAACGATGCATGATCATCACACTCTGCATAAATATGGATTTCAACGTCGTCGGAGGCTGTTTGTGCATAGGGTGCGACGATGCTTAAGCAAAGGAAAAGTTAAAATTCACGAATGTTCTAGAAGGGAATATTCTAGAAGATGAGGTGGCCTCCGATCAATTTGGATCTTACTCGCTTCTTTGATTTAGTGGGACCATCCTAATATCCTCATCCACCCCTCTTTCACCCTATATAAAGAGGGATCTCTTATGAAAAAGGTTAAGGTTTTCAAGGGCTTGCATATGCATGAAAAATTCTACTACAAATTATACTTGAGAGCTTTGCTTTAGTTCTCTAAGTCAGATTTTGGATCTTCTTCATCAAAGACATTGGAGCAAAGGTGTGTGTGTTGGAGAAATGAGCCATTGAAAGGGACCTTGAAACATCAAGGCATGGGTTGTATTCTCCACTTTCCATTTAATATAATGCAACAACAGATTTCTTCCCTATAAAGATGTCTTAGCTTTTATTGTATAACTCCTTGATCTTATACATATAATTCATTGATATATATATATATCTTTTTTCTCTCTCTCTCTTTGTTGATTTGTGATTCTTAAATAGGTTCACAATCCCACAAACTAAAAGAAGGAGCTACAAGGACGACACTAGCGAGGATCAAGCGTCATTTAAAAGGTATGTCACTTGTACCTCTCTAAACTAGTTTATATGACAATGAAGTATAAGGTGAAGTTTGTGTTATGTCTTGTTTTGTTCTAGATTCCTATGGAAGTTAGGGAGATTAGTTTGTGTGCACACTTACCGATTTGTTCGATAAAATTCATCAATAGGGCCACGACGAAGAAGAGGTGTTGGTTGAGGACATGACCAACTAGCCAGACTCTAAAGGGGAAGAGGATGACACAGAAACATAGAGGCAGGCCCATCTACTGTTGAGATGAAAAGAAATGTGCATGATGCCACATACATTACCCTTACCTACCTCCCAAATGTAGTTGTCACAGTGGACGACATGCTCGGAAAAATATATGAACTGAGGTACTCAGACCACGATGTGCGTGATGCGACCAAATTACCAGATCTAGCCAAGGAAGCCTATCTAGAAAATACATGAGAAATTGGGTCCCTAGGAAAACCAATAACGGAGCTCGTGAAGTGGATAACAAGGATGTGAAAATATGGGGTAATGAACCTCCTAGACATACTGCACTTTGGGTGCGTTAAAAATGCATGGCTTTACGTCAAACAGTTACTAGCCCGGGTACATGGTGGCATCCTTTGGATGGATAGGCCGAGACAACTTGATGTGGCATTGATTGCTAAGATTATGAGAATACCTATAGTAGGCTCACAGCTAGAGGATTACTTGGACAAAAAGGCACACAAGAAGGAGATCACCAAGCTGGTAAAAGCACAATTCAGCACCAGCATGGGAAACAAGGGCATTGTGCTCAAAGATATTAATGAAAATATGACAAGGTTTGCTAGCAAGATCATGGCTTGCAAGCTACTGAGAAAATGTAGGAAAGAAGAGGCTCCAGCATGAGTCATCACAGTAGCTGCACAGTGTGTGAAAGGAGTAATGTTCAGTTGGGTGCCATACCTCTTGAACCCATTTTTGATTGACTGCAGAGATCTACAGGATAATGGAATCGAGTTCCATTATTCTTGGCTCATCATTCTCATAGATTTGGAAGGATAGAATAAGCCAAGGTTTTCAACCTTTTTGGAGAGGAAAGGAAAGTTCTATGTGACTATATATGAGTCCCTTTGGCAGGCCAAGGAAAACAAAAATCAACAGGAAAATAACACAATATTTGCGATACTGCTAGAGGAGATACAACAACACACAACCAATGTGTGGCACATTCCTGTGGAGGTGGTCCACAAAAATGAATGTATATCCAGGTTCAAGGAATCCATGCACCATATGTGGATCCAGACCATAAGGGATCCAAAGAAGGCATGGCTGGAGATGCAATACTGCGTCACAAGGGAAGAGATTGAATGTATCATCAAAGACTGGCCAGGGCAGTTGAATATGCCAGTATCAAAACCAACAAAAAATCCATTCGTGACACAATCCACCAAGCTGAGGGAAAATTATGAAGCAAGTCCCTCAACAGAAACAAACAACCCAGATGATAACACTAGCAAGGCTGCGGCACAGACCCATGCACTGAGAAGTAGCATAGTTCCAAAAATACTAAGGAGGACAACAATAGGGAACATGAAAAACTATCAAAAAGATTCTAGAAAGGGGAAAACATCACAAGCTGGTGAGGAAAGGGTACAAATCACACCCGAGGGGGGGGGGGGAAACCCCCACAAAAAAGGAAGACAATGTAGGTAGAGGGGACATGCAAGAAGAGGAAGTATACCACATAAGACATAACCATCACCTTGATAGAGGATGATGCTGAGTTCTTTGTAGACATGGTCCAGGACAGGGGGGAAGAGGTGGTTCGCATTGCAGAGGCACAAAGAGAAGATATCATTTCCAAACTCATAGAAGTCCATGAAAATCTACAAAAATTACACATTCATGCAGTACCATAGGACACAACTCAACGAAATGAAAATACATAATGACCCCCTGCACAAAAATAAGGAGAGGAGACGATTCATCTTGTAGTATAAGGCAAGGACACATTCACTGTCACTCAAAAAATGGTTAGAATGGATCAAGATTCTGCCTAGAAACCCATGGGGGAAATTGACCATTTTTAGGTAGTCATGGCATAGATACCCACCAAGGAATTATACGAACTCCAGGCTAGTATAATGCAAGAATTACAATCCATAGCTCGCACGGATGCCACTAACTTGGAGGTGGGTAGGGGAGTTTCCAAAATGTTACAAATCACCTACGACCAACTGAACTTAGAGAAATAGGAGGAGAAAGAACGTGTTGACAAGCTAGAGAAGGGGATAATAGTGGTATACAACCACATCCCAGATAGTGCGCAAGCATTAGAGAGGATCTCAGAAGAAAAGATAAAAATCATTTCATAGACGATTGTGGTATATAGGTAGGAAATCGAGGAGCTAAAAGAAAAAAATAATCCTACGACTCCTCCTGACGTTTGAGAACAAAGAGAAAAAAATTACGCACTCTAGATAGCGGAGATGGCAAAGGAAGAAAGGGAAGTTGTAGAACTATTCAACATAACTGCACATATTTGGACCATTTTGGAAGAGGATGAAAAAGTCCAAGAGTTGGACCAACAAGAGGAGAAAATCAGCGTTTCCATATAGGGTTTAAAGAAACAAAAAAAAACATGAGTATTACCAAGCACTTGAAGGGAACCCAGGAACTCAATACTCTATAGACAAAGTTAAAGACAACACAGACTAATAAGAAAGAAAGACAAGCCCATTTGGAGCCCCTCCAGGAACAAGCAACACAAATGATTGCGTAGCTGGAGGAAGAGAAGAAAATCATGGAACATGCACATTTAGAGGGCACAAAATTAATACAAGAACATATAACAACGTAGATATTCAAGGCACTAACAAACAAATCTGCGTAGGTGAAGGAAAAAAGAAAGGAACTAGCAGAGAGGTTCCACAACTTAGAAAATGATGTACAAGGAGAACACACCACCTGAGTGGCTCGGGACGAGCCACATGTTAGTGTTGGGGGCATGTTGGGTGGAAGCCTATTTTGATAAGGAAGTTTATTTTAGGCATAAGCCTATTTTTGGAGAAAGATTTGTTTTGGGGAAAGACTTATTTTTGGAAAGAAAAACCTAATTTTGGAGAATGCGTAAAAGGTGGCAAGAAAGAAGCATGCGGAAAAAGAAGGAAAAACAACATGCAAGAGGAAAAGAAACATGGTGCGCAGGAAGACATGCCTAACCGTGATAGGGTTAGGGATTTTGATAAAGATTGTAATGACTACAAGCCTATAAAGTAGTATAAATAAGGACCTAGGAGGTCTAGTTCAAAGAGGAGAGGAAAAACAAAGAAGAGTTGAATAAGCATATAACTACTGATTGTAATAAGTCTTGTAGAAGAGTCAAATAATTTAGTATTTTAGGGTTAGGTCATAGGATGAGGAATCTGGTGTGATCTAGTCAACCTCACAGAGGGTTCATAGCCTCATTTTGATTGTATTAATGAAGATGTAATGCACGCAACACAAGATTTTGCAGTGGAATTAATAAAATAACAGAGAAGCCATATCTTTGTGGACGTACCCCCAAGAGGGAGTGAACCACAATAAACCTTGTGTTATTTATGATTGTGAATGAATGCCTTACTTTTATATTGATAATTAGCTTAAGATTGAATGGTTAAAGTAACTATATCATCATGAATGCATAGGTTTAAATAGGAATGAATCATAGAAGTAGATGAATGATTAACAAGGATAATGCATAAGGAATAAAGAAACCAATCACAATCCCCACTCATTCCTAGAATGCAAACACATGAGTATTGCAGTCCCCCATAAAATCTATCTCGGGTGAGACTTCACTGTGCCCCTTGTGCGCTGTGTTACCTTCTGGTTTTCCAGGAGGGCCAATAGTTTTGAGGGTTTTGTTGGAAACCTGGTTGAGATCAGAACTTGGGTCAGCCCAAGAAGAAGAAGTTAACCAATGATATGTTTCCCCATGTTGGGTTTTTACCACATAAATTTATTATCTCCTATATCTTATTTGTTAGATCTACTTATATTTGTTTGATTATTTCTATAGGATTTTAGATATGATAAATTTTGGTTATATGTTTCTACATATTTTTCCCAGTCTTTCAAGATATCTTGCTTAAAAATTCTTATCCGTAGATGAATGTTTATAAAACCAATGTTTGAGAATCTACTAATGATCCATAAATTGTTGCTTAGCTTTCTCATGCTCCTCCTCTAACCTAAGTAAAGTGTCAATTTTTCCATGGAGAGTTGAAGAAATCTACTCTCTTGAGGATTGTGATAATTGTAATGGAGGTAAGAAAGTATCTAAGGGGAGAATAACTTCTTTTCCATATAGGAGAAAATAAAGAGACATGCCTAGGGTTACTTTGGGTGTGACTAGGTTTGCTCGAACAACATTAGGAAGAAAATTATGCCAATTCATATGGTGATCAACTATTGTTTTTTTTAGAATTCATATGAGGATTTTGTCGGTGGACTTAGCTATCATGTTTCGTCAAGGATAACAATGGGATAAATAACAAATGATTCTTGAGATTTTCGTATATAAACTGTGTAAGTAATTTTGAAACGTCCAACATTTCAAGTGGATACTTCATCCATCATCAGGGACATTTTGAGTGCTAAGGTGAAGCTCTTAAAGGGGAAATAAATAGATTTGACCATTGAGGAAAGGGGAAAAAATATTAAATTAATGAGATAAACATTATGAATAATTGGTAAATTATTATGAGATAGAACAAGAAAATTAATTAATAAGTCAATTCTTTAATAAAATAATAAGTAATAAATAAAAAATGGGGAACTTTTAAAAATCAATTTAAATAATTGAGACGAGAGTTATAGGGTCAAAGATAAGAGGATTAAAGAGGAAGACTCAAAGGATAAATGGAATAAGATAACACAAATATATTATAAGGATAAGAAGGGTAAGGGAAGAAAAAGGAAAGGGTGGGGCAGGGGAATGAAAAGGAGTAAATTTAGAAAATTAAAGTCAAATTAAACAAAATTAGGTTTGATAGCATATGCGATGAATGACAGGCTTCCAACATATGCAATGTGTGCATAAGTATAGATCCAAATGTGATTTTTGGAAACAAGAAGCAGAGAATTTGGGTCGTATTGTTTCAAAGGAAGGGGTTAAGGTGGAACCTCAAAATATCCAAGCTATTACAAAATGGCCTATTCTTAAGAACATTAAGAGTCTTAGAGGATTTGGGTCTTATAGGATATTATCGAAAATTTGTTAAGAATTATGCACACATTACAATTCTACTCACATTACGTACCTTTTTCTAAACAATTGAAGTTTAACTTAGCTATACTATAGAGATAAATGAAATCTTAACTCACCAACAAACACACCGACCATTAAAATCTTTAGAAGAACAATTAAAATTGCACATAGTAGATAAATGAAAACACATGGAGACACAATTTACCCTAGAAACCCAAATGGGAAACCAACTTCAAATGGGGCTTGATATTTCACTCGATTATCTTTGGTTTTTACATTGCTATTAATCCTTCTCTCTTTTCTGAAAATACCCTTTGAGAGTGAAAACAAAGAAGGATATAGGGGGAGATGGGAGTAAGGGGAAGGCCAATAGCCATGACCCTTTGTTTACCCTTCCTCAACCTTCTCTCTTTTATTCATTTTTTTATCTTTTAAATAATCCACTTTCCTTTCTCATCTTCATTTGTCTTACTAAACTTTACATAAGTAATGGTTTACAATGTTTTATCGAGCTTCATTAATTGTTGAATTGATTGTAGGTACTGAGTCTTACCCATTCATTTGTTTGGATCCATTTTGGATCAACAATGATAATGAAAATGACAATGATGATAATGAGGATGTCACCATGGAAGATGGTGATAATAACTTTGATGATGTATATTTTAGATTATAATTTATGACTATGTTATTTGTTTATATTATTTTTATTTATACCCTTTACATATCTGGTTTTGTAGACATGGTTGATTGTATGTATACACACAATCAACCATGTCTACAAAACCAAACACACACAATATATATAAGGAAAATACTTCTGAGATGAAGAGGGCCCCGTCTTTTCTCAAAAAGAAAGAAAAAATGAATATATATATATATATATATAGTTTATAATTTGTAGTTTATTATACTTTGTACCTTTCTATTT
>JASDQU010100119.1:351856-398808 GCA_032191745.1 Picea mariana
GAAGAACAACAAAAAAAAATGAGAGAAACACCCGCGCAAGCCAGCGCACAAACCCCAATTTAGAAAAAATGAGCACCAGGCATAGCACACTGGTTGGACGGCTTGTGCCAAGTTGTATTAAGTCCGTGGGGTTCGAACCCCGGACCTCCCCATAGGCGCACAAGACAGTGCCCAAGTCAAACAATATACAAGCCAACGACCGAGCATAAGTGGGTAGCCTACCAGTGCACCAGTCTTGATCCCTAACACTAAGACAAATCACATATATAACTACAAATCAAATTCCTCCCACCAAAACACCAAAGTCTACGCAAGGTTAAGAGCCTTGCGCTCTACCAACTGAGCTAGACAGGCTATCCACTGTACTATAATATTTCTTCCCGCAAGTTTTGTCTATGGTATTCCCAACGGAGCGTGAAGGTAGGACAGTTGGGAAACTACCTACAAGCCCAGCCTACAAGTGTTGAGCTCCAGTGGATAGCTCGGAGCATAAACCAACTTAAGAAGAAAAAAAAAATATATTGCAAATGTTCATGTTCATCAATGAGCGAGTTGATCATCGAATACCAAGGGAAAAACCCACGATGAAGCGCTAAGAGGAGAGCCATGTACAGTGCACTATACGACAGATTAAAACACAGAATGTCAAAAATGCGTCTGAACAAAAAATGTGTTAGAATAGAACACCCAAGCACCAATGCCAAACACATACGATAGCCTTGGGCTCATGAAAGATAAAAAAAAAATCTGGGTATAAAACTCTGCAATACATTAATTAGGAAAATATAAATATATATATAAATGCTGTCAAAACAATATACAAGCCAGCGCAGGGCCTGATCCAGGTGGATATCGGTGGCCACCCACCTTTTCCAAATGGCTCAAAACAACTTTCTGGCAATTTTGGCAATTTACTATTTTTAGCAGGTTTTAACTTCTGGGGCCATTTTGGGGGTCCAAATGAAGGTTTTTTGAGATAGAGGTTCTCAGTGATAGCTGAATGCATCACTGAGCCCCCAAAATGAATCTCCTCGATGATACCTTTCCAACGAGCTATCACACACCTAAAACAGAGATCGTATGCAAAAGTTACGACCCTGGGAAGTTGATGTACTCACTTACCCAAACGGGGCCCACATGACTTTTGGCGCTTCATCTCCTAGGGTTAGGTTTTTGGATGTCTAGGAATTTTGGCATTCCTGTTTATTGTGGCCTTCAGAGCCTCATTGTAACCATCTTCTTGTGAATGCGAGTAGCCGTCACATCTCTTCTCAGAGATAAGCTGCCACCATTCTAGCGAGTCTTTCACTCTGTATTTTTACAGTCTCTGTACATTTCTCTGATTAATAGAAATCGTGTATTACTGTATATCTATGTTTATGGTTGCATCTATGATACATTTATGTTATAATATTGAATATCTGCAATATCTCTGTGCATTTCTTTATTATATCTCCGCTCTCATTTCGTGTCGAAAATAATCCGGATCAGTGGTATCAGAGCAGGCTGCTCTTGACCATTTTTTTTAGTGCATGTCCCCGACGAGGTTCGAGTATAGCAAGTTGGGTCTCGAGCTTGTCTCTCTTGAAGACAATCACTCTCGCACACCCAAGAAACCCTCAATGGTGGAAGAAAAGAAAAACTACGGAGCAGACGATCCTATCAATCTGTTGCTTGAGCAAGCTCTCACGCGACAGAGGGATGAAATGATGGAGAATTTTGCCCACATCCTTCAACGCATGCCAATAGCATCAGGCAAATATTCATCAAGCGACCACTTTGGAGGCACCTCGCCTTTCAAGGTACAGGTTAATTTTGATATTCCCATATTTGAAGGTCAAATAGATGTAGATGCCCTAGATAAATGGTTAAATCTGCTAGAAGGTTATTTCTCTATTCATAATTTTTCAGACAAGGAAAATATCACATTCGCACTCCTTAAGGATCTCCCCCATGTCAAACATTGGTGGGAAACTTACTGGGAGCAGAGTTCCACAGAGGAGTTTGGAATATATAGGGCCGAGCCCACTTGGGATTTTTTTGTGGATGCGGTAAAGGGACAGTATTACCCTGTTGGAAACTATGAGGACCAGTACATGAGATGGACCACACTGCGGCAAGAGAAGGGCCAATTAGTTTCAGAGTTCACCAATAGCTTCCATACCTTGCGCACCAAGCTGGGTATCAAAGACTTCGAGCGACATTTGGTTCTGAAATACCATGGGGCTCTACACAGATACATCTAAACTGAAATGGATTTTCTGGACATCTCATCACTCGGCGCTGCCTATCGATATGCTATTAAAATCGAGGAGAAATTTAAGCACCAGAAAAAATGGGAGTTTGAGTCTGCAAATCCACAACAACCAAAGTATGACAAAGACAAACCTAACAAACAGTCTCCTGAAAACCAGTCCAAGCCACAAGAAAAGAAGGGTCACGGGAAGACAAAGAAGGACACTGAAAAATGGTGCGATTTCCACAAAAGCCCCTGGCACAACACCGATGAATGTCGCTCAAAATAGTCATTGGTGGCCGAGATCAAAGACAAGGAGCCGAACCCTGATTTAGAATCTGATTTTGAAAATACTGGTAATAGATAGATCATCGACGTAGATCCCACTGCTATAATCGCAACCACAACAATTCAACCAGAAGAACCAACAGATCCAGAAGAGGGGGAGCGCCTTTTTCATTCACAGATGTGGGTGAAGGGGACCCCGCTGCATTTTATTGTTGATAGCGGAAGGCAGAAGAACCTCATCTCAGCAGAGGTCATCAAACAGTTGGGATTGTCGACAACACCACACCCGCAACCATACAACATTGGGTGGCTTCGCCAAGGACGAGATCTTCGTGTCAGCCAACAGTATCGATTGTCATACGACATCCAACCCTTCAAGGATGAGGTATTATGTGATGTTTACCCACTGGATGTTTGTGATGTTCTCTTGGGCTAGCCATATATGTGGAAATGCCATGCTATCTATGAGTCTCGACCCCGTAGTGTCATTATTACTCTGGGGGGTCATCTCTACAGGATACCAGAGGTAGTTCCAACTACTGCCCCACCTAAACAGTGCCACAAGGTAGTATCTCATACTACAAAATTCATCTTCTCCACAATCTGTTCAAAGGGTGAACAAAAGGATACTGCAGCCACCACAGCTTCGGCCAAAGCACCTTCTATCCAACAGAAGCAGGTCGACAAGGTTGCAGCAAAGCACGAAGATTCCTTCTGCACACAGTCATCTAAAATAGCCAAACTAGTTAAAAAGGTCCAAACCTTCTAGCCACAGGTTCGTGACAGATTTCCACAAACTAAGCAGCGTGACTTCTCCAGCAAGACAAGCAGCTCACCAAGATGTAGATTCAACAAATGCTTTTCCCTCTCCCTCGGGAACTCAACGCAATGGAGACCATTGCTTCCTAAGGAGGGAGGATTGATATAGGTGGATATCGGTGGCCACCCACCTTTTCCAAATGGCTCAAAATGACTTTCTGGCAATTTTGGCAATTTACTATTTTTAGCAGGTTTTAACTTCCGAGGCCATTTTGGGGGTCCAAATGAAGGTTTTTTTGAGATAGAGGTTCTCAATGATAGCCAAAGGAATTATTGAGCCCCCAAAATGAATCTCCACGACGATACCTTTCCAACGAGCTATCACACACCTAAAACGGAGATCGTATGCAAAAGTTACGACCCCGGGAAGTTGATGTACTCACTTACCCAAACGGGGCCCACATGACTTTTGGCGCTTCATCTCCTAGGGTTAGGTTTTTGGATGTATAGGAATTTTGGCATTCCCATTTATTGTAAAAGGGCCTTCAGATCCTCATTGTAACCATCTTCTTGTGAATGCGAGTAGCCGTCACATCTCTTCTCAGAGATAAGCTGCCACCATTCTAGCGAGTCTTTCACTCTGTATTTTTACAGTCTCTGTACATTTCTCTGATTAATAGAAATTGTGTATTACTGTATATCTATGTTTATGGTTGCATCTCTGATACATTTATGTTATATTATTGAATCTGCAATATCTCTGTGCATTTCTTTATTATATCTCCACTCTCANGAGATAAGCTGCCACCATTCTAGCGAGTCTTTCACTCTGTATTTTTACAGTCTCTGTACATTTCTCTGATTAATAGAAATTGTGTATTACTGTATATCTATGTTTATGGTTGCATCTCTGATACATTTATGTTATATTATTGAATATCTGCAATATCTCTGTGCATTTCTTTATTATATCTTCGCTCTCATTTCGTGCCGAAAATAATCCGGATCAGGGCCGCGCCCAGGAGAACCCATGGCTCCACACCCATCGAGAGGGAGAGAGCCATAGCTCAGCGACCAAGGCCAAGGGAGGAACCGAACCCCTGGCTGCGCCTAAACTCCCTTCTTCAACCTCTCCCTGCAAAAGCACCAGACGACCGAGCAAATGAGAATGGAATGACGACTTTTAGGGTTTAAATGATAACTTTTTTTTCTATTATTTTTCCGTAAATAAGAAGCAACACGTGGATTGCATGCGGGGTCTAGGCCTGCGAGGTAAGTTTTAAATATTTAGCTATTTCATTTATTATAAATTTTTTTTTTTTTAATTAAATTCTTATATCCGAAAAATATATATAATAAACAATTCTATAGTTTAGATAAATTAAATAAATTAGGTTTTATTTTAAATTAGGGATTTCAAAATTTAAATTAATTAATTAAAACTGCATATTTATAAAAACAATTTATTATTGTTTTTTTTTTTAAATTATTTGTTTAAATTTTTATTTATTTTTATTTTTTATAATGATAAATATATATATATATATATATATATATATATATAAAGTTAAAAATAAAATAAAATAAATAAATTTTGAAATGTTTTGGAGTCTATGGGTTTTGAACCCATGACCACCCACTGCCTAAGCCTTAAGAAATGACCAACCACCAATGCGCCACACATATCACTTTTACAAAATAAATTCACATATAAATAATTTAATTATCAATAGTAGCAAGGTACTACCCTGAAGAATAATCTCCGATTATCCAAGCGTCAAGCTCATGAGACCTTACACACAACTCAAGGAGCTAGTCACCGAGCCCTTCCATTCCATTCCACCAGTCAAAGACAAACACTAAGCTTCAATGCATCACCTCAGGCTCACTACATCATACGACCACAAGTCCAGAACAATACATAACCACAACGTACAAGCGCTAAGCTCCAATGCCTGAAAACCACTCTACAATCCTCAAGACTCGCACCTGCAGTCACCGAGACACACAATTCAATGCATATGTACAACGTGCCAAGGCGAGCCCACGAGTCAAGCATTGAAGGATAATTATTTGTAAGCAAAAAGTTAAAAGGACTTAGACTAGGACAAGCAGGAAGGAGGCGACATACACACTAGGAAAGTAAGCTAGAGGAATTGGCGAGTATGGCGCAAGGCTGGCATAGCTACCGGCCAAGGGAGTCAATAGTTTTATTAGGTGAAGAAATCAAGCTTAGATGCTTAATCCTAACCCAACCAATCCCCTAAAGAGAGTAACGTTTGTTTACAGACAAGTAAAGAAAAACTTACGCCTAACCCTGTTTCTAGTTTAAGTAGCGCAAATTTGAAACATCCTTGAACTCACCCTAACAACTTTGGTTGATGCAGGTTAAATCATACATGATGGTTAGGACTCGAGGGAATTGAGGTAGGGGAGCATCGTTGTAGGCACCGCCACCACCAACGCCCGAACTAGCTCTCATACTGGGCTCGTTGGAGGCCATAAATGAAACTTTAAAGGGGCGACAACCAGCAGGGACCGAGGTGGAACCCCCACCATCTGGAATGGGTAATCTAAAAGCATCGAGGGATTTGGGGGGAGGAACTCCACCCAAAGACATCACTCGAGAATTGTAGAAGATCAAACTTTCGGAGTTTGCCGGGGGTCGCGCTAGTGAACGCGTGGAAGCATGGTTGGAAGGCATGACAAGGTGTTTTTCCTTAAGGGACTAAGCATCCAACTCAAAGGCGAAGATAGAAATTTTTTAGTTAAGAGACGATGCCTTGAACTGGTGGGGAAACCTAGAAAGACAACTGCATCTTACCCCAGAAACAGTATCTTGGGAACTTTCCGAGGAGAGGTTCCGAAGGAAATATCTGCCAGCTTATTATGAGGAACAACAGGTAGGGTGTTTCATGCCTTAGTACAGGGAAACAAAACTGTAGAAGAATATGAGATCAGATTTATGGAATTGGTCAAATATGTTTCGTATATGGATAATGACCAATGATAGGCAGAGCACTTCATCTATGGATTGAACCCTAAGATAAAAGCTATGGTGCGGATGTGGAAACCATCTTCGGTAGCGGAAGATGTGGAAAATGTGCGTTATGTGGAGGAACACATGAACTTAACCGGGGGTACAAGACTGACATTTCCGCATCATCCTAGATTCGTCGAGAATACCCCTAGGAAATTTACCAGGGGAGGGGGCTCAAGGCTACCTCCATATGGTAACAGGGTCGCACCAAGAATAGTAACCGTAGGGATTTCAATGGCAGCGAGTGTAGCATCTTGTTCTTCACCAACAACACAGACGGGTCCACGAACATCTCAAGGAACAACTAGTAGGGGGAGGGGTTCTAGGGGAAGTAACTCATTTCAGAGATAGCCACATAACAGTGCGTAGGTTCAATCTCGTGTTACATGTTGGGGGTGCGGAGGATCCCATTACCAGTGTGACTGCCCAGAGTTACAATCAGGGTTTGTGCATACAGAAGGAAAGGCCCTGATGGGAAGAGCAAGTAGCGACCACCATATTTACATCAATCCATGGTGGTGGAGTCATCAGGTACGCTAAATCATATCAACGTTAAGATTTTATTTGATTCTGGTGCTACAGATAGTTTCATTTCACCATCTGCATTAGAAAAGAGTGGGTTGGCAGCCTACGAGCATGATGACTTTAAACAAGTCGAGATGGCTTCGGGGGAAAAACATGCGTAGGACATAGTGTTGATAATTGTATAGTAGAACTAGGAGTGTGTACTATGAGGTTGAAGGTATACGTCACTGCTCTTAGGGCATACGACCTAATCATTGGAATGGATTTGTTAGTAGCTCATCGAGCTTTGGTAGATTGTTTCGCAAAAAGGGTGCTTTGTGTCGACGACGAAGGAAGGCCAGTAGAGATCTAGGGTGTATGGGGAAAAGTGTCATTATGATTTATCTCAACTATGAAGGTTAAGCGATGCTTGAGGCAAGGATGTCAACTTTATAAAGTGGAAGCAGTGAACGAAAGGAAGGGACCCTCATTGGATCAGTATCTGGTATTGTCTGAATTTAAGGATGTTTTTCCGAACGAGTTACCAGGGTTACCTCCTAAGAGGGAGCTTGATTTTACTATTTAGCTAAAACCTGGTGCATAACCAATTTCCAAAACTCTGTATCAGATGACAGTGCCAGAACTTTGTGAGTTGCAAATGCAGTTGAAAGAGTTACTGGACTTAGGGCTAATAAGGCCCAGTGTCTCACCTTGGGGTGCACCGGTAATTTTTGTAAAGAAGAAGGATGGATCCTTATGACTGTGTATAGGCTACAGGGACTTGAATCGTGCTACAGTGAAAAATAGGTACCCAATTATGCAAATAGATGACCTCTTCAATAAGATGAAAGGAGCAGTGGTATTCTCAAAGATTGATTTGCGATCAGGGTATCACCAGTTAAGGATTAAGGAAGGTGATATCCCAAAAACTTCCTTTCGAACTCGGTTTGGACATTACGAGTTTGTCATAGTACCTTTCGGATTGACCAATGCACCAACAGTATTCATGAGACTCATGAACGATGTATTCCGAAAGTACTTAGATCATTTTGTACAAGTCTTTCTAGATGACATCCTCATCTATTCCAAAAACGAAAGAGAACATGAGGAACACTTACGAGTAGTGTTGTCCTGCCTTAGAGAAAACAAATTATATGGGAAGTTGTCAAAGTGTTCCTTCTTCCAGAAAGAAATTCATTATTTAGGTCATATCATTTCCGGTGAAGGAATCTCTGTAGACCCAGAAAAGGTAAAGGCCATTATGGAGTGGCCAGTGTCGAAAAATACCCATGAGGTGAGAAGCTTCATGGGGCTAGCAGGTTATTATCGGAGATTTGTGGAGGGATTCTCCAAAATAGCAAAACCCATCACCACCTTGTAGCGCAAGGGGGTCAGGTATGAATGGATAGAAGAATGTGATTGTGCATTCATTGAGCTTAAGAGGTTACTAACTAGTGCGCCAATTCTATGAGTGTCGGATATGGAAAAGGAATTCACAGTCTGCATGGATGCCTTGAAGCAAGGGTTGGGGGCCGTGCTAATGTAGGATGGAGGAGTGATAGCTTATGTGTCAAGGAAGTTGAAGAAACATGAAGAGCTATACGCGACTCATGATTTAGAGTTGGTAGCTGTAATGCTAGCTCTGAAACTTTGGAGGCACTATCTTGTGGGGCGAAAATTTGAGCTTAAAACGGACCATCAAAGTTTAAAACATCTCTTCACTCAAAGAGATCTGAATGCCAGGCAAAGGCGATGGAGTGAGTTTATGAGTGAGTATGATTTTGGTATTTCATACATCAAGGGGAAGGAAAATGTGGTTGCATATGCCTTGAGCAGGAGACCACATGTCTTCTCCTTGATACCCTTAAAAGTCAATATGAGGGAACATGTGTTGATGCAACTCCAAGGAGACAGTTGGTATTTAGAGGTTACTTCAAACCTCCAGAGTGGGAGGTAGTTAGATCCAAAGTATGAAGGATATAGTCTAGAAGTAGACGAACTATTGAGATATCGAGGAAGGATGCACATCCCTGAAAATAGGGATATTTGAAGCATCATACTAAAGGAATCCCATAGAGCGCTTTATTGTGCACATCCGGGTGTGAAGAAGATGTACGCAGACATGAGGAAGTTCTTCTTTTGGGTAGGCACGAAGTGCGATATAGTCCATTTCGTCGCCAAATGCCTAGAGTGTCAACAAGTGAAAGCCGATCACCATCACCCGACAGGCCTCCTACAACCACATGATGTTCCTATGTCCAAGTGGGAAGTCATCTCTATGGATTTTGTTGTGGGGTTGCCGCTCACATCTCATAGAAACAATGCCATTCTTGTGATAGTGGATAAGTTAACCAAGAGTGCTCATTTTATTCTGGTTAGAGACACTTACGATGTCACTGATGTGGCACGTGTGTTTGTAAGCGAGGTTATTTGTTTGCATGGGATACCTAAGAAGATCATTTCAGATACGGACTCTAGATTCACTTCTAGGTTTTGGACAAGTTTGCAGTCAGCGTTAGGGACTCAATTGAACTTAAGCACAACTTATCATCCTGAAACATATGGGCAAACTGAGAGAGTAAATCAAGTCATGGAAGACATGCTCAGGATGTATGTCATGGATAATCAAACCTAGTGGGATAAGTACCTACCTTTGGTAGAGTTTTCCTACAATAACAGTTTTCATAGCTCCATCGAAATGCCACCCTATGAAGCTCTGTATGGAAGGCCATGCATAACACCATTGAGTTGGGATAGACTAGAAGACCGAGTAATAGTTGGGCCAGAATTGATTTAAGAGATGGAGGAACAGGTGATTCAGATTAGCCAGAGACTAAAGGAAGCACATGATAGGTAGAAAAGTTATGCGGATGCACACATGACCGACCAAAGTTATGAAGTGGGAGACTAGGTTTTCATTCGTATCAGGACTAATAAGAGTACCATATGGTTCGGGAAGGGGACAAAGTTTTCACCTCGATTTATAGGACCGTTCATAATCCAAGAGAAAATTGGACCCGTTGCCTATCATCTCGTACTGCCACCCCACTTGCATAAAACTCATAATGTATTTCATGTATATGTTTTAGGTCATTATGTTGCTGATGAATCACATAAACTAAATTGGAAGGAATTGCAGGTATCAGACGTGGGAACTCTCACGGTATAATATTGGACCGTAGAGTTCGACAGCTCAGGAACCATCTGGTAGACCAAGTTAAGGTCCAATGGGACAAGTATAGTCCAGGATTTGCTACTTGGGAAGACGCCGAGACACTACGACGAGACTATCCCTCACTTTTTTGACCACCTCGAGAATATGTTTCTTGGAGGCGGGCTGTATGTAACACCACCTTTTGACTTAGACAACCAGGATTACCTAAGGCCTACATACTTTTATTTTCTATTTTTTTCAGTGAAACTATTGAATGATACACTTAAACTTTTAAGATGTATGAACCTTTATGAATGTTATATGTATTTGAATAATGATGGTTATGATGCGATATATTGTGAGAATGTAAATTTTATGAATGTTTAAATGATATTGATGATGATGGATATAATGCGATCTACTATGTGAATGTAAATTTATGAATGTTTAAGTGTTATTAATGATGATGGATATGATGTGACATATTGTGTGAATGTGAATCCTATGAAGGTTTAAATGCTAGTAGAATGGTGTTGGATATGATGCAATCTATTTGATAAATGAAAACTTTATGAAGGGGTGTCGAAATTGAATTATGGGATATTATGAGATCTATTTCTAACTTGAAAACTTTGATGTTAAGTTGTTGGTACATGGATGCCAAATTGAAATAATGATCATGGATGATTTTAAGGATGGAAATTTATTTTGAAATGTAGAAACCTTGGCGAATCTTACTAATCCTTCCTATGTCAACTATAAATGTTTGGCGATATTTTTGTAAAAATATTGAAATTGCTAAGTATTTTATATAGTTTTTATAATTTTTTAGCGATTTTTAAGGTAAAATAATTTTATCTTATAGAGTTTGGGCGAATCATTTTTAAAATAGCGAATCTTATTTTTGGAAAAACCATGGAAAATTAGCCCATGAGAGAAATTTAGCCCCTAAAATCATCCCTGAGATTGTATGCAATTACATGATGATAATACATAGAAATGTATGAGTTTGTGTTACAAACTAATCTGCAGGTCATGGGATATGAGATAGCCAAGGGTTGATAATGATGAAAGAGAATGTCATGACCACTAGCCGAGAAACATTATGGTATGAATATTTGTATGTGAAATTATATTGGTTTGGATGCATTACTATGATATGTGGGCCAGTGCAACATTTCAGGTGATGAGACTGCCCAAAACTGAATAAACGATGACAAAACTCCCAGCAACACGGTGCCACTATATATTCCATTGTAGGGTGTGGACCCTGGTTATGATTAGGAGGGGTGGAGGCATTTCCCACCGCGTATCCTCCAAAACTTGAAGTCATGGGAGGACGGTGTTAGCTCACGCTCCCCAAGACGTGTGATGATGACTGTCAATTGTCTGACGAGGAAGCTTGGTCAAGATAATGACACTTCCGCTTACGGGTTCTATTTGGAGTTAGGTCAATATAGTTGACACTCCAAGATAGTCCAGCAGAGGAAGGAGAGGAATGGAGATGGAAGTAAGTTAGGGAGGAAGGATGAGTAGAAATAGTTGAGAAAGTATGGAGATTTGTCTGATGGTGGAATTTAATGTTTTCCCTTCTAAAAGAGAATGTGTATATATGAATATTCATAATTATGTAACTAAACCACAATTGTCTAAATAAAATTGTTGAACTAGGATAATTGTAATTAAAGGATTTCACAAACATTTGATTGGTTTATTGTCTTTTATAAAAGACTAGTCTTGTTGATTGGATTGGATGCATACATAAATTACTAAAGGGTGATAGTTATTGATTACTAGTACATGCACGAGACTTGTATGTACTAGCTACACATGCATTTCTTGTACATATACACTAGTATGTATGAGTTTTCTTGACTTACCTACTAATAGTGTCGGTTAATTGTTATGAATGTGTGAACCATGTTTCTTTTCCTTTGTACCATCAGATACCTTAACTTCGAGATGAAGTTTCCTGAAGGGTGGGTGTATGTAACAACCCTGATTAAATAGATGCATAGGGATTATTAATTATAATTAATTTGATAATCTGACTGTCCTAATATGTTTAGTTAAACAATAATTATTTCTTAATAATATTAATTAATTAATTATTAATTACTTGTTCACATTTGTCAATGATTAATTAATTAATTAATTAATTGACTCATTAATTATTTGAGTAATGAATTAAAGGGGCTTAATAATTTTAATTTATTTTATTAAATACTTTACGTATGCAAGGGGGAATGAAGCATCAAATTAAGGAGAAGGTAATAAAGAAGGAGATAAGGAAATAAAGAAGGGGGATAAGGTAATAAATGAGGAGATAAGGAAATCAATGAGGGGGAGGAAGGTCGGTGAAGGGGAAGATATGATGGGGGAAGAGTCCTATGGGAGGGCATCATGAGAATAGGGGGAAGGAAGAATTATGGAAGAGGAGAGACTATAGTTCTGGTTTGGATTTTCTGGTTCTGTTGTTGGGTTCTGCAGTTTTGGTGAACCATTGCAGGGGGTTTTGGGCACGGGGGCCAGGATTCCTTTCGGTATCCTGGAGCTAGGGAGTCAGATAGGCTGCTCCTAGCTGGTTGTGAGGTTAGTCGGTTTTGGTAGAGTTGGGTTAGTGCATCAGGCTGGGCAAGGAAGCAAAAGGACAACCAGAGAAGCGGGAATTAGCATCAGAAGGAGGTATTTTAATTATGAATTTGCTGAGTTATTTTCATGCTGTGGATAAATTTTAATTTCTGCTGAATATTTATGCTTATATGATGGTGAATGAATTATTTATGTATGAGAAAGGAATTATATGTTTAGATGTACAAAATTTTGGATTTAATTAAGTATGGTCCCTACAAGACCACACACTGAAAAGACACCTTATGAACTGTGGTATGGGAGACCTGCTTCAATCAAACACTTCAAAGTCTTTGGGAGTAAGTGTTACATAAAGAATAATGATGAGAACCTTGGCAAGTATGATGACAGGGATGATGAAGGCATCTTCTTAGGGTATTCTACAAATAGTAAATGATACATATGTTATAATAAGAGGCTTCATATATTGGTTGACTATATTGACATAGTAGTTGATGAAGGAATCCCAGAAAGAGAGGTGAACAATACTGAATAAACAACAAAGGATATAGATGAAGTTGAAGATGAATAGGTCCAAGAATCAGAACAAGAAGATTCTGAGCCAGATGAAGATGCAAATATTCAGATAGACTCAAATTAGCAGACAACTTCAAATTCCTCCTCCAGAATCACTCAAAAGAATCATCCTGCAAGTCAGATAATTGGTGAAAAAATTAAAGGTGTACAAACTAGGAGAAATATAATAAAAAACATCGAACAATCACATATAGCCTTCATATCCATGCTGGAACCCAAGAATTTTAATGAATCTAGCAAAGATGACCATTGGGTTAAAGAAATGAATGACGAACTTGATTAGATTGAGAAAAAAAATATGCGGGAGATGGTTCCTCGACCTGAAGGTAAAAATATCATTGGTTCCAAATGGATCTTTGAGAATAAGTTGAATGAGTAGGGATAAGTTGTCAGGAAAAAAGCAATATTGGTCTGTAAAGGCTATGCTCAAATCGAAGGATTGGATTTTGATGAAACATTTGTGCCCGTAGCAATATTAGAAGCTATCAAAATATTTCTTGCCTATGCTTGTCATAAAAGGTTTAAAGTCTATCAAATCGATGTCAAGTCATCTTTTCTAAATGGATATTTAAACGAAGAAGTCTATATGGAACAACCAGAGGGTTTCTAACTGTCTGATAACCCTGACTTTGTATGCAATCTAAAGAAATATTTATATGGGTTAAAACAAGCCCCTCATGCCTAGTATCACAGCTTAGATATGTATATCCAAGACAAAGGTTTCAAGAGAGGAACAATTGACAAAAATCTATATATCAAAACAGAGGGTAATGATTTGCTCATCGTGTTGGTCTATGTAGATGACATCATCTTCAGATGTAATAAGGATTCATTGGTACATTGGTTTACTTCTGCCATGGAGTCTGAGTTTGAAATGTCTATGATAGGTGAACTGCCATTTTTTCTTGGTCTGCAAATTACTCAGAGGTCTGAAGGAATGTTCATTTCTCAAGAAAAATATCTAAGAGAAATGTTGAAAAGGTTTCAAATGGAAGATTATAAACCTATGGGCACACCTATGGTTACTGGATGCAAATTAAGCAAGGATGATGACTCACTTGATGTTGATCAAAGTTCATATAGGTCAATGATAGGCAGCCTGTTGTACATCACAACATATCGTCTAGACATAATGCATGCTATTGGAATGGTAGGAAGATATCAGTCTACACCTAAACATAGTCATTTTCTAGCTGTCAAAAGGATATTCAGATATTTGAAAGAAATAATGAACTATGGCCTATGGTATCCTAAGAATAAGAATTTTCAATTATCAGTCTACTCAGATGTTGATTGGGATAACTACATGGATGAAAGGAAAAGAACGAGTGGATGTGCATTCTTCTTAGGAGATTCTCTAGTAGCGTGGTTGAGAAAAAAACAAGGTTCCATTTCCTTATCAACTACAGAGGCAGAATACATTGTTGCTTCTACTTGTTGCACTCAGGTATTATGGATGATTCAGACACTTGTAGACTTGGAGGTAAAATATACTGCATCGATCCCAATTCATATTGATAACACTAGTGCCATAAGTGTGTCCAAGAATCTTGTATTCCACTCCAAGACCAAGCATATTCCCATAAAATACCATTTTATGAGAGAGCAGGTCACCAATCAGATTGTTCAGGTCCAATACATTCCAACCATAGAACAAATTGTATACATCTTTACTAAACCCCTAGCCAATACACCATTTGAATATCTCCGTCAAAAGCTAGGTGTCATCCCATCTCACATCTAAGAGAATCCATCATGTTAGGGGGAGTTTGTGTTGGTTGAATATCTGATACCTATGAAAAATTACAACAACAACTCAGGGGGATCATGTTTTTTATTTGACATTGATGTCAAAGGGGGAGAAGAACAACATGACTAGGTGCTACAGTTGGAGATCGCGGTCTAAGGAAAATAGTGCATCCTTTCAGGGTTGCCATCAATGCCAAAGGGGGAGATTGTTGGCATGTTCATAGGAACAATGCGCTTGTCATTGATGGAAGGAACACACAGGAAGGAGAATCTCGGGAGGAGAAGAGAAAGTGATCGTTGGATCCCATTCAGAATTCCCGATGACTGTCGGATCTGAATTAAGACAGGAGGAGCGCACAGATGGAGGACAAATCTCAGGCGTTAGATTCAAGCGCAGGCTCCAACCATCGTTGGATCCAGGAGAACCTGCAAGTTCTTTAAAGTGAAAGGAGAAGCGGGCTTACAAAATCCTGAAAGTAGGAGGACTGTCCATCTTTGGGCAGGACACATGGTCACAGATCAACATTTCGCTGACTGGAAAGTCAAAGGAAGGAAGTTCTCTGACCTTCCAACTCTTGATATGCGAAGTTGCGAAAATATCTGAGCCATCGAATTGAGGCGAAATCTGGACCATCGATCAAAGAAGGACACGTGGCTAAAGTTCAACATTTCACTGAATGAAAGGTCAAAGGAAGGAGAGGCCTAACCTTCCAACTTGCGATATGCAAAATTGCAAAAAGATCTGAGCCATTGGATCAAGGAGAAATCTGGAACGTCAATCCAAGAAGGACACATGGCGAAAGATCATCATTTCGCTGACTGGAAAGTCAAACGGAGGAGGTTCCCTCACCTCTCGAACTCGCAATATGCAAAATCACGACATAATCTCAGCCATTGGATCGAGGACTAATCTAGGCCATTAGATCCAGGAGGTAGTTCATGACAGACCATGTCAGAAAGGAGAGGTGGCATCCTATTTCAGAAAGGACAGGTGGCACAATCATACAAGGAAAAATGTCAAGGTGATTTGATGTTTCAAGTATGTGAATATTTCAAATATGAGTGACACGTGGCAACCACTCGGGTCACGACATGTCATTTCGTGACATCATTCTGAGAGTTCAGTTTTGGGAGTTTTAGTATCAACACTCCCCTAAGTCCCGAAAGCTAAAGTTTCAGGGCAGTGGATAGTCGTCCGATCACCACGAAATGTGGACCATTGATCTGAAGAGAGAAGTGCTCAAATGATTAGTGAGTGGTCATAGGTAGTGGTCACATCGTCGAGAGTTGGAGGAAGGCACTAACAGCTAAGCTCCGTTTCAAAAATCACGATATGAAGAGTCATGAAGTCTCACCACAATATTACCGAAATCGTGAAACACGAAACAACGATTCAATCTGAGTCGTTGATAAAGAGAAAGCGTGAATCGTTAATCTGGCTCCATTTCAGAGTTTCGGCGATTGCAACTTGGAGTGTCGAGACCCTTCATCACAGGAATGCCGAAATGTGAAATGCCTTTTTGGCATAGGCCGTGGTCACTGCCGGTGGTTATATGAGAGGAAGGAGCTAGGGTAGAAAGGCTCCATTTCGGGTACTGGAAGTGGAGGAGTCAAGGAGACTCACGATAAAATTTGCGAGTTGCGAATTGCGAAATCCCTTTATGGATAAGCGTTTGGTCATCGTCGTGGGCACATGAAGGAAGGAGCTAGCATAGCTAGTATCCATTTCAGGGTTTGCAATATGAGGAGTCAAAGAGACTCACGAGAGAAAACCCGAAATGCGAAATCACGAAATGCCTTTTTGAATAGGGCTATGGTCACATCCATTGGTCACATCATCAAAGGTTTAAGGGAGGAGATAGCATGCAACTAAGATCCATTTCAGAGATTGCGACTTAGAGAGTCAAGGTGCCTCATCCCCAGATCCTCGAAATGTGAGTCGTGAAAGAGCCATATGAATAGGCGTTTGGTCACCGCTAGAGGTCACCTGAAAGGAAGGTGCTTAGCAAGAAGAGCTAGCGCCCACTGTGAAGTTTTCTTCAGGTAGAGAGAAGGCACCAAAATGCATGAACACACAGAGTTTCTCTCAGTAACTGCCAGAGGAGACGAAGAGCCTCGGTGTAACTATTAGAGACCACTGATGGTTTCTTCCAGAGAATTCAAAGAGTCTTTAGGGTGATTGGCAGAGAAGACGAAGAGTCTCGAGGCAACTTCCAGTGGAGTGTAAACTCATCATAGAGTCAACTGACATATGGAAAAGGGTTGAAGATTGTTACAGTTATTAAAGCCAAAAGATCTTAGGAGAAGGGTCAGTGATGATGAACGCAGTGAAGTGTATGCAGTGGGATAACGCATGCATCATGCACAACATGCACATAGACTATAAAAATGTAGAACAGAGAAGAGATCCAGTTGCGATTTTTGAGATTGTGTTATGCAGGTAGAAGCATTGAGCCTAAAGGAAAAATAGCTCAATAGAGGCAAAGAAGAGAGATGAATAATTGAGACAGTGAAAGAAGGCTGAAGTGCACATGCAGAGAGAAAGCAAAAGATCATAAAGTGCAAGAAGATGCAAGCAGTGAGATGCTGATACAGGAGAGAAGAGCAACATAGAAGAACAGTGATAAGCCTAGGAAGTCGATGACAACTATTGAACCACTGTAATAAATTCATAGAAAGAAAATTTTTATATTTCAGGGTGGAAGGGAGGTGCTAGGGCGGACTATTGTCCTTAGAGTTTCAAGTAGGTGCATGACAACATAGGGAGTTGTAGCTTCCATTTGGTTGCAGCTAGAGAAACCAGGGTGGCAGGGTGGTGTAAGGGAGAACATTGGTTCTCTGATATACAGGTCGGTGCCCGTATGATTGGAAGTTGGTGCTTCCATCCAGTTGGTGCTGTAACACTCAGGGAATTAGTGCTTCCTTCTAGTGGGTGCTAGAGAAACCAGAGATTTGGTGCTCTCAACAATTAGCATCTTGCAAAACAGAGGTGGTAGCCTCATTATGAGTTAGTGCTCATAAGAATGATAATGTACAAAAAATAATTATCATATAAAGAAGAAGATGTTTTCACCCTTTATGGGTTTCCTCAGGAATATCTGTCTCTGCATTATACATGTGTGTGATTGATGTTGAATACTCTATTGATTATTTATTTTGATCATCATTGAGTGTTCTATAATGAGTTATGGATATAATTGTTTAAGAACAGTAACAACTGATTCACCCCCNGTTGTCCAACAATATTGCCCTTGATTTGTTTATTCTGTAGGAAGGATTTGCTTTGATTAATTGTCAGAATAGTGCATATTGATTTCTATAATAGCTTTTGTTGTAGTTCAGAATTTAGTTAATGGATGTTCTTATTATTGCAGATTGGGTTGAAAAGACAACTTCCAGGAAAAACAAAGTGGTACTCTAGGGAGAAGGTAGAGGAAAAATTTCATCACCTCATTTAGTAAAGATTTTGGGGACCAAAAGCCTCCCTAAATGGGGAGGTATGATCCTGATTGAACCATTATATTATTTTTCATCTATATTGATCCTTTCAAAGTGGAAAAAATTGGAGGTATAAGCTTGCAGAGCCACTTTAGTAGCAAGTCCCATTTTGAAAAATTGGGCTTTGGAACTTCCAGAGCCATTTCGAGGCATTAAATGATGTTTTTTGGGGTTCTGATGTCCAAAACTTATTCCAACTCCCTTGACGATGCTATACACTTCTAGGCCTTTCCAACAATGTAGACTGTGCGTCAATCAAAGATTGTATGCAAAAGTTATGCCTCTCGTAAGTTGACCTACCGTATTGACCACCATGGTACGAAAGGATTCCGCGTTAATCCCCATTACTCATGCATATTGGGCTAGACACATATGTAATTTAAAGAATATTCTAGAAGGTTCAAAACCTTATCACAATTTAGGGTTGAGGAAGTAAAAAACCTACCCCTAGATGGCTATCGGGCTATGTTAAATACCGGGCCACTAGGACGAGAAGGGGTTCCATTATTTTATGTTGTATCTTGTTCCATAGCTGGGAAAAACATTTGAGAGTGGTATTCTGTGAGCATAACAGAGGAGGAGAGATTTTGCAGTAGTCATATAGGCCATGGTTCAAAGGCAACTCCACTGAGAGTGCCTCTTTCTTTGTACTTGCATAATTTCTATACCAAAGAAAAGAGAGCAGAGCAGCCTCACCCTCTAGCTGGGTTTTCTCCCATATTGTTTCCCAGGTCATATATTGTGATTATTTTTGGATAGTGTGATTGCATTTTGCTGTTCTCTATTTTCCGCATTTTATCTATTTCATGCATCAACAAAAAAATAGTGACTAAATATTCTGGAGATCTAAAGAAAAAATAAACTTAATAGTAAATATTTCAGTATTTTATTAGATTTGTTGTGATGAACTGTTCCAGTTGAATATACACGACAATTTACAGATCGATGAGTATATGTTGGAGTATCAAGAGTTAACTGAACAATTTGTAAGTAGATAGGTTGTTTTACTTTCTTTATTTTATAATTAATGGTACAACAAGAAATATTTAATTATATCTATACTTTGTCATTGTGTATAAAACTTGCAAGAAATAAAGTATGGAGTGGAGCCGCTAGAAAATATATCAAGAGATGACATGAAGCGTGGATTCAAAAGAATGTGTATTTTGTATGAATCACTCATTGATATGGTACACTTTTCAATTTAAGAAATTATGTATATTGTACCATAAATATAGATATACTTTTTATACTTTAGTTTTATGTTTGTAGATGGAACATGAAATAAAATCAAGCTACTCAACAAAATGTTGCAAATAACCCAAGTAAAATTTCATTTGCAAGTGATGAAGAAATGAGGTATGCAAGTATCTTAAGCAATGAGAATAGTTCATGAGATGAATGATGATCAATATAATTGATTGTTACAAGTTTTATACTTTGGAATGTTTGTGTGTAAAAAATTAGACACTTTGTTCAAATGTGGGAATATGGTCCCAATTGGTATGATGATGGGTTACCAATCATTGTAACATTTATTTATTGATATTTTGATTGTTGTGGATCTTGATGCTGTACCATTTTGTAAGAAAAAGGGTCTCTTATTATTATATAATAAAATGAGTTTCTTATTCTATTGCAGTCTCTAGTGTTGTATTTTTTTTTGACTTGTAGAATCAGAAACTAGGGCAGGATCGTACTCACCCGACAGAGGGTCGATTATGATTTCTACCACTATAACCTCCAGGTGCACCGCACACCCCCCAAACATGGCACACGGGCTAGGTGAGGTTGGAACCAATGACATTGCAAGGAGTGCCTTAACAACGCACTCTATCGTGAACTAATCTACACCCCCAGGGGACAATGTTGTAAAATGTTATGTTGCAATGATTTATATTATTACAATGAGCATACATGTACTTAATTGGTATATTTGTTTAAATAATACAATTCAATAATACAATAATTATCTCTAAACACATTAATTACAATATAAAATTAATGTTATTATAAAACATATTTGATTTTCTTATGAGTAATTGAAATTTTATAAAAAAACAAGAACTTGCATTTATATAGCCATAATACGAGGAAATTAAACACTAAATCATATCATATAAGGGCATTGTATTTATTGATCAAATGATGCATTTCATACATATTTATGCATCATTTCTTTTTAATGATTGTTACACATTGGTACGATAATGTATTACTACATTAGTGTTAATAGTTGTAATAAAAACACCAATTCTCCACACAACAACGACACCATGCCTTTGAATGATACCATCATTATTTCTATTATCATTATCATTATCCATAACCCAAAATTCACAATGCACAAGGATATATACGCACTAGTGCTCAATCATATATGACACATCCATGCTTTAAAGATATATAACATGCACCAATGCTTTCAAAATATATGATATGCACCCCTACTTTCAAAATATATAATGTTTTGTGGCTTTAAATATATATAATACACATTGGTGCTTTCAAAATATATAATATGCACCGATGCATACTAAATAATTTCACATCTGTGTGCCTTATTGTTTGAAGTGCATAAAAAAAAACCTCCATTGGAACTTCCATCCACCTAAAATTTTTAATTATAGTGAATATCTACTAAAACTTCCACTATTAAATAGTATAAGTTTTAGTGGAAGTTCTATATATTTTTACCGAATATTGTAACACTAAAAACCTCCAGTAAAGTTCCTTCCAAGTAATGTTTTCCTTCTAGTGTATAGATGACAAGGAGTAGGAAAAGGATGCCTTCAATGATGATAATGATAATGACCAGATGTCATCATGGAAGATGATGATAATGCCTATGATGTTGTATATTATAGATTATAATTTATAACTACATTTTTTGTATATATATATATATATATATATATATATATATATATATATATATATATATATATATATATATATATATAACTTACACTTTGTGCATTTTTAGTTATGCCTACATGTTGGTTAATTGGTTCTCTCTCTAAATATTTTATAGTGGTACTATTTATATATCTATTTTTGGATACATATTTGCAACATAATAAATGATTTGTAAAAATAACAATAATTGCATGAGATTAATGATTTAATAATAATCATCCTAGACGAGGTGTTAGGGAGAATATCCGAGGAGGATGGAACGAGTTAATTAGGATATTACAAGTGGTGTAGTTAAGTACAATAGGTGCATGTAGAAAGGACAAAGGGAAGTGATGGAAGGGACACAAATGGTCACTATTATCACCATAAAAAACTTTTGTGTGAAATCTAGTTTTCAATACTTAGTGAGGTGCTAAATTGATGTGGAGACATGACAAACTAGAGGACAGGGCCAAGTATAGTAGGAGGAGTCTAAATCTAGAGGTATTGCAGAGTTGATGGGACCCGATAGGTCACATATTGCAGGCGCTACAAATCAACGGTTGGGGACCGTTTCGGGGGGAGGACTTGCATGGAAGATAATTCCCGAAAGTGGGCCAAAAAGTAAATCGCGGTTTCAGGTTGGGACCATATGGCTCCACTAGGTTTATTTCAGGGTGATAATCGAGTTGCCCCAAACCACTCCCTGTTGCCCCTAAAATCGAGAAATTATATAAAGGGGGCGCTTGTCGCTATTTTATTATTTTTTAAAATACTAGAATGTTTAAAGTTGGCGCGACCCATCCATTCAAACTGAAGCTCAATAGTACGCCAAGCTCACGTCTTTTCCGCTTGTTTACATGTATTTTTCATCGCCACCATGGACCCTATCATAATTTTAGTAGCAGAGAAAGACCCCATGTCAAATGAGGAAGCCCTAATTGACCGAGATTCAGATGTGTTCAACACTTAAATCACCCTTTCACCCATCTCCGTGTCCAGAGCTAATCTGTCCGATAATGTAGGGAAATAAATACCCTTCTCTAAAGCATTCCAAGCTACTGTAGGCCCTTACGTTTTCGAGGTCACGTTCCCTTTTCCCAAGTTCATAGGCTAGTACGCAGAACAATATTCACAGGAAGAGAAGGTCATTGTCAATAAATAGGGGTTCGAGGTCCTATGTAGGGTAGAGAGTCTGTCAATTCAAGGTGCCCTCGACATACCAGAGTCTTTCTCTGCAACATATGAACCGTTCAAGGAAGAAAATATAATTAGGGTTTACAGGGAGTGTCCCACATAAGTCAAAGACCTATTCTTACAAACAATTGTAAAACTAGAGCATTTTCCCGAGAGTTTGTCTTTGCCAATGAGTGTGAATATCATGGCTATTGATGTCCAATGGGTCTATTCCCTACTGAGTCAAATTTTATTTCTAGATAATGACAAGTATGTGGTCGAGATCATGTTGGGTTTTTTGTTTTCTTTCTTCGAGTCAGAGTCCAGTTCGTCAGTCAGTATCAGTTTCAATAAATTCATAGCTGATAGTATCCACAAACAACTAGTGAATTTTCGATCACTGAGGCATTTCAGATATTACACGCTTGCCGAAGATTTTCCTGGAAACAAATAAGAGTGAGTTTCCTGAAGCGACATTTATATCGACTAAATGTAAGAGAATCACATTGATCATTTTTATCAACAAAGTCATGTCCAGGGTTTACGACTTGATTTTCAACACCAACCTACCAAGAGTCTTGGATGACATGAGGAACTATTTACAGCCAAATCCAGAAAATAGGGTTGGAGACTGGGTACTATTCATGCATTCAATAGGGGTCTGCGTTTATGGTTTTCATGAATCCCCCTACCTTCTGCCTATTTTTCTGACAGCCAAAGTCTTTTCCCTTGAATTCATCAGGTAAAGAATCATATTAGAGACATAACATTTCCTAAAATTGCACAAAGCCTCCAACCTCAAACTCCCTTTCATCATTGGACTCTTCATTTCCAAGGCTAGATCATGCTTATCTCAGATCCAGGCAAAGATCAAGGATTTTGGATTTTCACAGCTACAGGGAAGAAGATATGATCCACATCAGATCACATCCAAGAGAATACTGATGAACAAACATGCCCCTTATGAGCCTGAAAATGTTGAGGGTTTTGACAAATTTAGAAATATTGAAGTCTCTACTGATACAAAGAAAACTCTGCAACTATATCAAACACAACAAGTGGATTCAACCCTACAACAATATCAAATACAACAAACTCCTCAGAAGCTGATATTTAAAGTCCCCAAAGTAAGTGTTTACAACAAGAGAAGCAATTCAGAGGCCCTGGGCACCAATGAGTAGCATAATTCCCCCAAGAAGATGAAGATCATGTAATCCCCACAAATTTGTGGATCTAGAGGAGGAGGATCCCAAAGAACAAGTGAATATGGATATGGTGGAGAGTGGAACCAACACTGTAGAGGTTGAGAAAGGAGGTAAGCTCCAAAGTAAAGGAAGCTCAAGAATTTTTAGTAGAAAAAAGAACATATTTGATAAGACATCTGGAGCAGCTTATCAATCTAAAGAAGACTTGGGAAAAAAATATGCTGAGAAAGGAAACTTGGCTATGAATGAAATGAGGGAGTTAGTCCCTGAAGTGGAAAATATTTCTCAGCAAAAATATTCTCTGTTCACAGTAAGAGATATAGAGAAGAGAACCTTTAACATATCAGTTGCAGATGAAGAAAAGGTCTCTGAGATCAAGATAAGGTATGACAACGTCAGTGCCCCAGACAAAGTAAAATTCCATAGGATTACTAGTGACATGTTGTATTCAGATTACTTGGGCCTAAGTCTGAAGAATTCAAAGTTGTCAACTTATGCAATAAAGTTGGAAGGGAAGTTGAGGTAGGAAAAGGAATCCAACAAAGCTTGGAAAACTCAGGTCAAGAGGCTAGAATTTGAAGGCCCTCAGGGGATGAAATCCTCATTGGATGAAAAGGACAAGATGATTTAAAGCTTGAATAAGAAACTAAAAATGTCTTCCACAGAGCATCCACAAACAACAGAACCAGTTGCTCTAGAACATGAGAAGGAAGCATTTCAGCAAGAGGCATTGAACTACAAGGCCAAGGTGTTATAACTAGAACAAGAAAAGGTAAATTGGACACAAGTACAAACATAATTATTGAACATGTCTATGGCTGTACCTCCTACTGCAGAAGATGGGCCAAGTACTGAAGGACTTGTCCATGCTATGTCACAAGTTATCCTGAAGGCATGAGAAATCAAGGGATTAAAGGGAGACATAGAGAAATTGAAACAAGAAATTAAATCAAAGGATTAAATAATGGATCAATTTCAAAAGGAAAATCAAACTTTGTAGGAGAAGATAGACAAGCTGAAAATCAGATTGAGGGGCAAAGGACTATTGCAGGGAGCCAAACACATCATCTGGGATTCTATTGCTGCTAAAGCTGCCAAGTTCAGAGTGTACTTAAACTTCATCAACGATAAAGAAATCATGACCATCACAACCAGAAGCAGGTGCATTGTTGTGAATGAGACCCTAGAAAAGAAACCATATGGATGCCAAAGGGAAATCTGATCAGCAGACTGAAAAAGTTTCAGAACAACAGGACATTGCAGAGAATGAAATGTGGAGCATGATTTTTGATGGAGCTATTAGCAGAGAGTGAGTAGGGGCTGGTGTGTGGATTAAACCCCCTAGGTTGGCCACCAACCTGTGTTCTTATAAACTTTCTTTTGATTATACAAACAACATGGATGAATATGAGGCATTGGTGTTAGGATTGAAGGCTTTGAAAGAAATGGGTGCTAGGAGGATAACTGTCCATGGAGATTCTGAGTTGATCATAAATCAAGTGAAAGGAATATATCAAGCAAAGCACCCTAGATTAAGATCATATCAGAATGCAATGCTGAACCTTATTGAATAATTTTCAGAGTATAGTCTCTCAATGATTCCAAGGGGTCAGAATCAGATTGCTAATGCTCTAGCTACTTCAGCCTCAGTTTTAAAAATTCCAATCTTTCCTAGTAGGGGATATGAGGTTGAGGTTAAAAAAAGACCAATAGTCCCTGATAATATTAAGTACTGGTAGGTTTTTGAAGATGATAAACAAATATAAAGTTTTCTCAAAATGGAAGATGGATTTGAAAATCTGAATATTGATGAAGAATATTTTGATGAAGAGGTAGATGCAGCTGTGTTCACAAAGGATGGTTACTTAGAAAATTAGATTGCTAGTAGAGATATCATGCAGCTGAAAAGTAACATCATTCCCAAAGGCCTGGTCCCATTAGAGAAGCTATTTGATAACAATGATGTGGCCAGGAGTCCAAAACTTACTGTAAATGAGGGAGATGTTGAAGATTGCAACATTAGGACTCAGGAAGATCCCAAGATCATTAAGTTGTCCAAGACACTCAGCCTAGAGGTAAAACAAATATATATCGACTTAATGAAAGAATTCCCTAATGTTTTTGCTTGGAGCTATGAATATTTGAAAGTTTATGATACTAAGGTGATTCAACATGTGATTCCAATCAAAGAAGATCTAAACCTTTCAAACATAAATTAAGAAGAATCAATCCTTTGTTGCTTCCCTTGATCGAGAAGGAAATAAAAAAGTTGTTTGAAGCCAAGATCATAGTATCTTTGAGGTTTTCTAAGTGGGTGGCAAATCTGGTGTTTGTCAGAAAGAAGAGTGGAGAAATCATGTTATGTGTGGACTTCATAAATATGAACAAGGTGTCTCTCAAGGACAACTACCCACTGCCTAATATGGATCACATTCTACAAAAAGTGGTAGGTTCTTAGAAGATGTCAACATTGGATGGTTTCTTTGAGTACACTTGGGTATGTGTTATATACTTTGCATGTGTGTGTGTGGGTGCGTCAGATTCAAAAACTGCATCTGACGACCCCTCTAGTAGTTCTCTTTTTGTCGTGTGCATCGAGGGATTTCCTAGGGGGGTCCTAGGGGGGACATGTATGACCCCCCTGGTTATGCGCAACGTTCAGCATCGGGCGGTAGCCGGGGGCAGCACCCCCAATTTTGTTTTTGGGCGGTTTTTTCTATTTTTAGTGGATTTTTTTATTTTTAGCGATTTACTAAATTAATCCCAGATTAAGAGATTAGGGTTTTGGTATCTATGGAATACCTAAAAACATTGTATATATTGTATGGTGAATGGTGAAATTTGATATAATGAATATAAGAAAGGTTTTCCCGGTTGAGGGTTTCCGGTATAAAATCTATATGTACTCTGTGTATGAGCCATTGATTAAATTTTGTTTTTCTTAAGAATCTATATACATTGCTTTAATTCACAGGTTTATAAATTACATGTGGTATTAGAGCTCGTTTTTGGCTTCAGAGGGATGCCTTTGTTGCCAAGGGTTTGGATCGATCTTGATAGATCAAGTTGATCTTGGGTCTGTGATAAACCTGGGTTTAGTGTGAGATTTTACAGTGGTTATTCGAGTGTAGAAAGAGGAATGGCGAGCTCTTCTAGAATTGAGATAGAGAAGTTCAACGATAAAAACTTTGAGCTATGGAAGCTCAATATGGAGGACCTTCTTGTAGACAAAGAACAATGGATTGTTGTGGATCCTGATACACAGCCTACTAGTACACCGTCTACTAGCACACAGGCTACTGGTACACAGCCTACTAGTACACCACCTGCTGGTATGTCGAAGGAAGATTGGGAGAAGTTGGATAGAAAAGCAAGGAGTACTATTCGACTCTACCTGGAAGATTCAATGTTGTTGAATGTCTCGGGAGAGCCTACAACGAAGGAACTATGGGATAAGTTGGGGAATTTGTATCAATCAAAGTCCCTGGTAACCAAGCTGTTTCTTTGAAAGAAGCTGTATCATCTTAGGATGGAAGATGGAGATTTTGTGACAGAAAATCTAAATGCCTTTAATACTCTGGTAAGTCAACTTGTCTCTGTTAATATTACGATTGCAGAAGAAGATAAGTGTATTACTTTGTTATGTTCTTTGCCAAACTCTTCGGATAATATGGTTGTAGCAATTGGTAGTACCACTCAATATACATTGAAGTATGAGGATGTAGTTTCATCCTTGTTATTTGACGAGATGAGGCCGAAAAGCATGGATAGTCATAGCACAAATGATTTATTTGTAAGAGGTCGTACCCAAGATAGGAATCCTAGTAAGCCTTCAGGGGGGGGGGGACCTAAATCTACAAGTAGATATAAGTCTCCAGGAAAATCTTTGAGGAAATGATGGAAGTGTGGTAAAACATGGCATTATAAGAAAGATTGCAAGTCTAAGAAGGTTGAAAAACCAAAGGGATCTGATAGTACCTCTTCCACAGAGGTGAAAACTTCCACTGAAGAAGGAGGTGATGTTTACTTGGAATCTACAGTAACACATGCAGACCATGATGTATGGTTGTGTTGGAAGCCATTTTGCATTTTTATCTTTTCCTTACAAGCTGCCCACACAAGGGTTTTGAACCCTCAATACTCATCGCAATCTTTTAATAAAATGACACGGTTATCTTGCGCATTTGCACACCTGCTTTTCATTTTCATTTTCACGACTGCAAGCGTGAAAACCTTGAGTTGGAAGTCATGTCGATGGCATTAAAATCGTCACTGGATTATTACGAATACTCTTGTTCATGTGGTCATTTCACCTCTAACTCAATAATGGTCACATAGTTGGAAAGACACCAAACCTTTACTCACTTTGCATTTTTGTTAATATGGTTTCAATTTACAAGTTCATGATGCAATGATTTTTGGTTAAATCCTTGGTGCAATGGTTTCATAGGACACATTATTTTTATATCCTTGGTGCAATATTCGACATGTTGTTTTGTTTTAAATCATACAAATGCTATTGTTTGTTCAAATAGTCAGATTGACTTGTCATGGTTTTCAATGGTTATTTTTTTGGCATGTCGTTTACATTGTTTTTCACACACACCAAAAGTGATTTGAATTACCAAGGCACCGTCGATTGTACATATCAAAATGAATGTTTTGCATGGTTTCTTTTCATTCCACCACCCTCGCACACATAGGCATTAAACATATGCCTTGCATCTCAGGCTACCTCTATTTGTTTTGAGGAAACTGTGGGAATTGGTCCTATGTCTACCCTGTCTAACCTCTTCACCGTTTATCCTGCTGACTGTGTGCTCTCTCCTATGGCCCCTGTAGTGCGCATAGAACCTAATGGCGTCCAAACGCTGCTGTTATTTGACAACGCTCGTGAGGACCTGGAGAGTAGTGGGTGGTTAGTTTTCATCCAAAAATTCGAGGGTTTCAACCTCGCGGTCGCTCAGCAGTTTTCCCTCACGTTCGATGGGTGCAGGGCCAAAGTTGGGGACATCCAACTTGAATTGAACGAAGAATTCCTCAGCTCAACCATGGGTTTGCCAGCGAAAGGGCAGAGGTGGTTTAAGAATTCGAAGGTGGATGAAGTGCCATGGCCGCTCCTATTTACCTCGAGGAAAATTATCAGTTGTGATAAAGGTAAGCCAGTCACAGCCCTTAAGTCTAGGTGGCATGATTTATTGGCCATTATTAAGCAATTTGTTACTTGCGAAGGTAGATATGGTTTAGTGTTTCTTTACCATCTCCGACTGCTTATGAATTTCATAGATTTCCCTTTGAATATGCCTCACTACCTCCTACGCAGTCTATATAAAATGGCTAAATGATTTAAGCGGGAGAAGAATGAGTCCAGCCTCTTCCATCACTGTTTGAACAAAATCATTATTGTTCATCATTTGAGGCTGAGTGGTGACTGTTGGCAAGATTTCCTATTGAGGAATGGCTTTGCCACTCCTGAATGTGGTCAAGTGGACAAGACTATGGTCACCAAAACCCTTGTCGGGCCTGCCGTGCCACCTCCTACCCTCCTACTCACTGTCGAACCCTCAACCTGCCCCAACGTTGACCTACCCGACACCCTGCTTGACCCATGTTTGAAAGACAATGCTAAGGCTATTAAGAGGCCTGTAAGGAAAAAGGGCAAGGGTAATAAAGATGTCAACAACAAAGGTAAGAAGGCTGCACGATGGGTATCTAGGTGTGCTCGTAACAAGCCCAAACAAAACACAGACCAGAAGCCAATTGTTTTGAGTGAAGACTCAGATTCTGAGATTGAGTGATTTTTGACCGAGGAGTACCCATACTCACATGGCCTCTGTTCTGTTGAACCCTATGACTACATATCCAACCTCCCACCATGCCTTAAGGATGACCCTAACTTCCCCGGGATCAAGTTTGACAGTGGAACCCCTGGTAATTTAAAAGATGCCTCACCTGTAATGCCACGGCCTGATCGACCACAGTGCGATGAATGCAACTCATGGCTCCAAAGATACTATATAGATGTCCCTCTGTTGCAATCCAAAATTAAGTCCTTGGAGGACCGGGTGACTGTGTTGTCTATGGAAAATGATAGACTGCAAGCCAATGATAAGAGGAAAAATACCACGGGTTCTATCGTGTTCAAAAATGTTGAGGCAACCACTACCATTGTTAACTCGAAATTGTCCTGACCGAATCGTATCCCTACAGCCAATGTATGTTATTTCAACATTGATTTTTGAATGATTTGGTTTGTTTTGAATTAGCATAGTCGATTGTGTTTTCTCTAAATTAGTTTGATATAGTTATGTTTTGTTTGAATTGATTCAAAAACGATTCTGTTAGTTTTGAATTAGCACAAACGATTGTGTTTACGTTGAATTAGTATCAAAGATTTGTTTGATAAATCGAATATAGTTTGTTTCGATTGAATGGATTCAATACGATTTCGTTAGTTCTGAATTGGCATAAAAGATTTGGTTTGTTTTAGCGTGAATGATTTACTTTGCTTTGAATTAGTAATTAAGGGTTTGTTTGATAGATCACATACATTTTTGTTATCATTGGATTAATTTAAAACGATTTTGTTTGTAAATATGACCAGCTACAGAATCGTGAGATTCTGTAGCTAGTCATAAAATTTGGATTTTTGTTGATTTTACAATTAAAACACTATCTAAAATTGTTTACTCTTGCCCATCTACAAGTACACATGAATTTCAATGGGAATTGGATCTGTTGTGGCAGTTTAGAACATGCTTTTTGTTACATAGTTTTGGTTTAGGTTGTTAGTCTTAGGCAGAAATAGGAATCTGGGAGATTGTTCCCATATTTTTGCAAACAGTTTTGATATTTTCCAAAAGGATTGTTTTATCCTGTGGCCTTTATATACTTATTATTTTTTGTAAACAACCCATCATTGTTGGGAGAACAGAGACTATGGACTTATGATTATACACACTCGAAGAGAAGTGGATTTGTTGTACAACTTTAGCTTCAATTTATCTTACTTTTGTTCAAGTTTTGTGCATAACAATTTGTAATCAAATTATTGACTACTTTAGATATCAAGATTTGTTACAGGTTGATGCATTATGATTTAAATTCTGTCCATTTTTGATGTATCTCATTTTACTCACAACAATCACTCTATTTGAATTTAATGAATAGAAGGTTTATCTTCTTTGTTAAATGAACGGTTATGTACAAATCTTCGCACTGGGATTTATCTAAATGTGATGATATGTAAACTATAAAATTGATGTTGTTTTATGTCTTGTTTGTTCTGTCATTCGTATTCAAAGAGCGTTGCTGCTTCCTGTTTATGAGAAGCTTGTGGAAAATTTGGTGTGGTTTTCTCCCATCAAACAGCTAAATCGAGTACTGTGAACATGAAAAATAGGAAGCACCTCTACAGGTTAGTTTGTTAGTGTTATTCAATTAGTTAATTAATATATAAACTTCTTGTAATCTGAACACGTTTCATTGTTTATCTCTATAGTTCATATTTACAGTTAGGATTGTTATTTTAATTGCTTAKCTTAGACAACTTTCATTTTATTCCTTTCTCATAAAAATTATAAAAATAAAAAATAATAGCTTCGCTGTCATAAGACAATTTACAAATGATTTTGCAAATTTTGATCAAAATTTGTATTCTGTAAATACTGTACATATATAATTGAGATTTAATTGTATTGATAGCTGAACATTTAATAAGTAGAATTATTGTTTTATGATATTAGTTAGTAAACTGTATATATATGTTTTAGATTTGTATATAGTTTGTTGTAGCTGCTTTTTCACTTAGATTAGTTTCTTTAGCTTAGTTTTTCTTTCATTTTCCTAGGACTTAGATYGACCAACGGAGCCGCTAAACCTGTCGGAGTGGGTTAATCCAAATGGCTTGGGTTATTTAGACAACCCTGGACCGGATCCACTCCTCCTGTTGACGAGTKATCAATTTCGCCCGTCAACAAATGACGCTAGAAGGAGGGCCTGCAAATTATTAATGGCACGAGGCGGTCGTAAGACTCCTCCGCCACCCAACCGCTCACCTATAGTGACAATAAGTCATTCAAATGATAACGTCGTCCCTCAAACAACAACCAAATCAAACGATGATCTATGGATCACAGTTGAACCAGTAACCCCAAATCCTATAAGTGGTGACGTACAGGAGATTGTCCGCTAATCTCTCTTAAGAACACATAGTGCCTTCACCCGTTTAAGACAACCAAATCGACCTTTGGACCAACCATTAGATTTCTCTGATATTAGAGAACAACTTGGAGGCACTAACCTCACTTTAAACCCTACAGATCCAACCCTCACTCCTGCTGTAGGAGGATCTGGAATACCACCCTCACCACCTCCATCATCCCCTTCTTCATTTGGGGAAGACTCTTCTGACGAGGGCCGTTCCTCTTCTCAGCCTTCCACACCACCTACACCAATGGCCAACCATAACAATCCTGCTAGACCCTGGCTTGACCAAGATGCAGTAGCCGTACCCGGGCCTCAACATCCATTACCCAAACATCCGGAGAAGTGGCTCCCCAAGTTTGACCCTAACTCTAAATAGATCACCGAAGATCACATTAAATTTTTTATGTTAGCCATTAGACTCTGTAATGTTAAGCATAAAGACGTAGTTTGTAGGTTGTTCCCCTATACTTTCGAGAGCAATGCCTCTACTTGGTACTTCGCCCAACAACCCCATACCATCGTGTCTTGGGAAAAGTTTGAATCCTGCTTTCTTGAGAAATTTGGAGATGATTAGTCCCCGGAAGTTCTAGTCATGGAGCTTTCTAGTTTAAGAATGAACCCCAAAGATAAAATCAAAGACTTCAACCAAAGATTCTTAACACTTAAGAACCAAATCCCTACCGATTCGATGCTTGCTGAGAATCTTATCATAGCATACTATACTAAAGCCCTGCATCAAAGTATAACCATTTGGGTAAAGCGATCTAAGAAAGCCACGTTGTTAGAGGCCTTCGAAGAGGCCAGTCAGATTGAGAAAGACATCGTTAGTTTAAAAGACACTACTAGCAATGATACAGAGACTAGTTCATCTTCCAAAAAGAAATCGAAATCCTCCCTAGACCTGCTCAAAATAAAACACAACCTGAAAGCTCGGATTTAGAAAACTTAACTAAAGTCGTTCAAAAATTGTCAAATCAAGTTATAGATTTGAAAAGGATGGCCGAAGAAGATTCTTCTAGAAAAGGGCCTTACAAACCCCCGTTTAGGAAGCCCTTCCCCACCAACCGACCTAATTCAAATACCGAGGGCCTAAATCTAGAAAGCCTGCAATTCGCCATTCAAACAATTCTAGAAGCCCAGGATAACTTGATGCCCCCTGAGATCCCTGAGGAAGTAGTTGAACAAGAGACAGTTGAAGAAGAAGAATCTTCTCCAAAAATTTTTGGACACTTCTCGGATAGCATTTTTCAAGCTAATTTCGAGATAGTACATCCCTACAATACTAGGAGTAAGACGACAAACAAACCTTCTTCTGAAAACACTACAACTTTGCCCCAAAAACAGTCTAAACTAGTTGAGACTAAACAGAGTCATGTAAACCCAAACTTAGATTATGATTTAGTTGAAGATCTAAAAAGTTAAGGGCTAACATTTCTGTTTATGAGTTGTTAAAATTTCCGTTTCTGCTACAAAAAATGTTACAGAATATCGCAGAGAACAGAAAAAATGGTAATCCAAGTAATAACAAAGTTGTTCAGAACAATCCAAAAGTTCCGCAGAAGGCTCCCGCTAAGAACAATTCTGATCCTCACGAGAAAGGAAGCCTTCTTGTAAATAATGTAACAAATGTAGATAAATTAACTTTAGAGGCTGTGAGTAAAAAGCCACACGCTTTCACCATTAGCACTCGCAGAAATGTACCTCCATTTTTGTTAACTTTCGAAATCTTTAATAGAAAGGTGCACAATTGTATGGTAGATTCAGGAGTGTCGTCCAATGTAATGCCATGGTCTGTATGTCAGAATATTAATGTTGAAGTTGAACCATCCACCTTAAAAATCATCCAACTTGATCGAACTAGTGTTAAAGTTATAGGCGAATTAAGGAATGTGCTTATAAGATTATCGTCTAACCCCAAAGTTCATCAAGTGATTGATATTATTGTTGTGGATATTCCAGAAGTTTATGGTTTGTTTCTAAGCAGAGACTGGTCAGAGCATCTACACGGCTATTTCGCGACGGATTGGTCTCACCTGTGGCTACCCGAGAATGGCAAACCCAACAAGATCAAGGTAAATTGTGAACGCTACCTAAAGCTCACAGTCACAGATTTAAATGATCCCAATGAACCATTTACACCTTTTGCTGATTCACCTGAAATACAAGGGATGGATACCTTTTTTGACAATTTCAAGGCCGAGACTTCAGCTATCACTAACCTGGAACAACAGTCCGAGATTGTAGCATATATGCAGCCAATAGTTTCTACACAATGGTCTCGTGCACCTGATAAAAATCAAATATGGTCTCTTTACTTTGATGGTTCAAAGTCCAAGGAAGGAGCTGGTGCGGGTTGCATTATTATTGATCCAACAGGTAACAAAACCCTGATTGCATGTAGGTTAGAATTTGAATGTACTAATAACACAGTAGAATATGAGGCTTTATTACAGGGCCTCAGAAAAGCATTAGATATGAACATTCAAAATTTGACTGTCTTTGGCGATTCAGAAATTGTGGTTAGACAGGTAAGAGATTCTATCCACTGTCTGTCTCCACATCTTAAAAGATACCAATCTGAGGTATGGAATTTAATGAATAAGTTTTCTGCTTTCAACATAAATTCTATTCCTAGATTGAATAATTATGAAGCTGATCTATTAGCTAACGTGGCTTCCAAACTCTTTCCTGCGGAAGGCTTGTCCCCGAATGCATTCTCCATCGAACTGTTGTTCAGGCCATCCGTTCCTGACAACATCACGAATTGGAGAGTCTTCGACGATGATCAATAGATTATTATCTTCCTGCATATGGAATAAAATTTCCAAGGCATGGTGATAGAAGAATGCACTCATGACGACAATCTACACGATTTCACAGTAATACCAAATCCGAGATCTCTTGAATCTTCATCGGACATGGTAAATTCTATCCCTAAATCTGTTGTTAGATTAGAAAATTTTTACGATCTTCAAGTCAAATTCAAAAAATCGGTCAACTATAAAACAAATAGTTCCTCTTTATCGTATGAAAAAGTAAACTTGGGAACTAATGACAATCCACGGTGCATTAATTTAGGGGTGGGGTGCTTTGAACAAGAGAAAGCCGCATTTATTAATTTTTTTAAGGAATTCGAAGATGTTTTTGCATGGATGTATGACGACCTTAAAACTTTTGACCCTAACATCATACAACACGTCATTCCTATGAAACCCCAAACCTTGCCGTTTCAACAAAAGTTAAGAAAAATGCACCCTAAGCTTGAAACGACCATCAAAAAAGAATTAAATAAACTCCTGAATGCTAAGATAATTTTCCCAGTTAGGCACACGCAATGGGTTTCTAACCTTGTCCTTGTCCGGAAGAAGAGTGGTGAAATTTGACTATGCGTCGATTTCCGAAGCCTTAATAGAGCGTCTGATAAAGACAACTACCCTATACCACCCATGGAACAGATCCTTCAACAGGTATCTGGTTCTGAAAGACTATCCTTATTGGATGGTTTTTCAGGGTACAACCAAGTCCTGATGTCTCCTCCAGACCAACTTAAAACTACCTTCCGCACTCCATGGGGCACCTACGCTTATAGGAAAATGCCCTTTGAACTCATTAATGCTGGTGCCACTTTCCAGAGAGCAATGGACATCACTTTCCGAGGCTTAATCAATCTATCCGTTGTAATTTACTTAGATGATGTTACTATATTTTCCAAAAACAAAACTGATCATCTAGCTCATTCAAGAGCCATTCTACATCGATGTCGTAAGTATGGCATTTCCTTGAATCCTAAAAAATCTATCTTCGCAGTAGAACAAGGTAAACTCTTAGGATTTATTGTGTCAAGCAAAGGGGTGATTATCGACCCTGAAAGGACTCAAGTCATCTCGAAACTTCCTCCTCCCTCATCCATAAAGTCTATGCAGTCTTTCTTAGGCCAGATAAATTTTGTCAGGAGATTCGTCCCCAGTTTTTCAGAAATGGTAAGACCTTTACATAATTTAATTAAGAAAGATGCACAATATCATTGGGGACCCTTAGAAAACCAAGCTTTTAATTCAATAAAAAAGGCCATAATAGACACTCCTTCTCTCATGAGCCCCAACTTTTTGCAAGACTTCACGCTATACACTTTTGCTTCTGACCGCTCCTACGCTGCTGTCCTAACTCAAAAGAATGCTGAAAACAATGAAGTACCCATTACCTTTATGAGCTCTTCTTTCAAAGGTGCGGAACTTAATTACCTAGCAGTAGATCAACAAGCCTACACTGTTTTTAAAGTAGTCAAGCACTTCCGATCTTATCTTTTGAAATCTAGGACGGAAATTATTGTCCCTTACTCGGTCGTCAGAAATCTGTTAGTGCAGAAAGAACTAGGCGAAAAGAGGGCGAACTGGGTTACCTCCTTGCAAGAGTATGATATAGAAATCACCCCAGCTCAAATAGTGAGAGGCCAAGGGTTATGCAAGTTAGTTTCTGATTCAACAGTAGGATAGCAAGAAGAAAACGATTTGTCAATCCTAGGGCAGCACAATCAAAATTCAATTTGCTGTGCACAAAACTCTGTCAGTCCCTGGTATGACGATATAAAATTCTGTCTTGAACATGGGTCAGCCCCTCGTCACCTGGATCCCACTAAAAGAAGAGTGTTAATATTAAAATCTGCCTCCTTTTATTTGATTAATGGTATTCTGTTTCGTCAAAATTTTGATGGAGTACTAATGCACTGTCTTGAGAAAAATGAAGCAGAAAAGGTCTTACTAGAATTGCACGCAGGAGAAGCTCGTGGGCATTTTGGTGGTGACACCACTGCCCATAAAGTTTTAAGAGCTGGTTATTACTGGCCCACACTTTTTAGAGATGCTCATGCCTTGTGTCGCAAGTGTATTATTTGTCAAAAAGCATCTGGGCGGATACAGAAACCATCCTTTCCTTTGCAGCCTGTTTCAGTAGACTCCCCTTTTCAGCAGTGGGGTCTTGATATTATAGGTCCAATCAATCCGCCATCCTCACAGCAACATAAGTTTATCATAACAACCACGGATTATTTCACCAGGTGGTTTGAAGCTGCCGCATTAAGAACAGTAAGTACCAGTCAGGTAATTGCCTTTTTAAATTCAAATATTATTACTCGTTTTGGTATCCCTGACTGTTTAGTATTCGATAACGCTTCTTATTTTTCGTCTCTTGAGATGAGCGAGTTTGATCTAGAAAAAGGAATTAAATTGAAGTATTCTGCCAGCTATTACCCCCAGGGAAATGGATTGGCAGAATCAACAAATAAGAATCTGATTAAAATCATCAAGAGAACGGTATCTGAAAATCACAAAAATTGGCATAATGCACTGTTAAACGCAATCTGGGCTGATAGAGTAACACCAAAAACTGTTGTAGGTAACTCTCCCTTCTTTCTCGTCTATGGAAGAGAAGCAATTCTACCACTGCATATTCTTCTTCCCTCACTACAGTTATCACAGAAAATACAAGAAGAAGACTGCCCCTCTTTGGAGAATCGAATTAACGCTTTAATCAAACTAGAAGAGGTAAGGGCTCAAGCAAAACATAAGTTGGATCAACATCAATTAGTGGTCAAAAACTAGTTTGATTCCAACTCTGCCTCTGATAGGAACTTCGAAGTAGGTGACCTTGTCTTGAAATGGGAAAAACCACACGAGGGAAAGGGAGAGCATATGAAGTTTCAGAACTTATGGTTAGGACCGTTTTTAATTGCTGAGAAATTGGGTCCCAGCTCTTTCCAATTATAGAGTCTAGAGGGACAGCCAGACACCTATCCGATGAATGGCCAAGCTCTGAAAAGATATTTCGCTTGATGACAACCCTGTGTATACTGTGTAAATATTTTTATTTTGTTTTCTTTTCTTTTACTGTTTTGGTTTTGATTTTTCCCTTACGCTTATCAGTTTTTGCTTTTTGGAAATACACATACCTGCATTTTGAACTGTTCAGGCAAAGAAAACAGAAATTTCTTTCTCTGAAATGACTGCTGAAGATTTGTCTAAACATCTATTGTGATATGCTTCTGAAATTTACAGCCATGTTGAGGAAAGACTGTTGTTTGAAAGAAGTTTATTGATTTCAATATGTAAGTGAAGCCTGTCATGATCATCCATTATCTTCTTACGCTGTCCCTGTTCCTTAAGGGAATAACTCAGAAGATGTATCCCTGCTTTCAAAGGTCGGTTTTGTAAACAAACCATCTCTGAATCTTAATGAAGGACATTTAAAAAAAAATTCTTTCAAGGTCTATAAAAATATGTCTAAAATATCATAATTTTCAGCGTTACCCCACTCAATTATATATCTTTAAAAAAATAAATCATAAAAGAGCGATGGGAAGTGCTTGTAAACCCGCCGAGATGCTGAACAGGTCTGCTGGCAGTGGGTAAATGTGTGCATGACGCCAAGACAACTTCGCCGGGATACTGAACAGGCCCGCTGGCAGCGAAGCAATGTTGGGTATATGAAAATTTGCAAATATGGAATCTCTTGACCTTAAAATGTCCTTTATTCTGATCTAGAGCTTCTTGGTAGGATACAGATATCAGAGTGGGTTAAATGGAAACCCTGTTGAGGCTATGGACGCCTGCTAGCAGCAGTGGCTCTGTCAACAATATTGGAGATTTATATTTAATATCATGACTCGCTTGTCTTAAGACTGTTATCAATTTTCATCTTTTAAGCACAGTTGGAATTCTTTGATTAATGATGATGTTTAAACAATTTTCTGGTTGTTTTTGAGTTAGAATTATTCTCAATATCATAATCTGGATTTGTTCTTATGGAAGAGATAACTGCTTCTACCAATATGTCGCCATTGTTGGCAACCATTTTGCATTTTTATATTTTCCTTACAAGCTTCCCACACAAGGGTTTTGAACCCTCAATACTCATCGCAATCTTTTAATAAAATGACATGATTATCTTGCACATTTGCACACCTGCTTTTCGTTTTCATTTTCACGACTGCAAGCGTGAAAAACTTGAGTTGGAAGTCATGTCGATGGCATTAAAATCGTCATTGGATTATTATGAATACTCTTGTTCATGTGGTCATTTCACCTCTAACTCAATAATGGTCACACAGTTGGCAAGACACCAAACCTTTACTCACTTTGCATTTTTGTTAATATGGTTTCAATTTATAAGTTCATGATGCAATGATTTTTGGTTAAATCCTTGGTGCAATGGTTTCATAGGACACATTATTTTTATATCCTTGGTTCAATATTCAACATGTTGTTTTGTTTTAAATCATACAAATGCTATTGTTTGTTCAAATATTCAGATTGACTTGTCATGGTTTTCAATGGTTATTTGTTTGGCATGTCGTTTACATTGTTTTTCACACACACCAAAAGTGATTTGAATTACCAAGGCACCGTTGATTGTACATATCAAAATGAATGTTTTGCATGGTTTCTTTTCATTCCACCACCCTCGCATGCATAGGCATTAAACGTCTGCCTTGCATCTCGGGCTACCTCTGTTTGTTTTGAGGAAACTGTGGGAATTGGTCCTGTGTCTACCCTGTCTAACCTCTTCACTGTTTACCCTGCTGACTGTGTGCTCTCTCCTATGGCCCCTGTAGTGCGCATAGAACCTAATGGCATCCAAACACTGCTATTATTTGACAATGCTCATGAGGACCTGGAGAGTAGTGGGTGGTTAGTTTTCATCCAAAAATTTGAGGGTTTCAACCTCGCGGTCGCTCAACAGTTTTCCCTCACGTTCGATGGATACAGGGCCAAAGTTGGGGACATCCAACTTGAATTGAACGAAGAATTCCTCAGCTCAGCCACGGGTTTGCCAGCTAAAGGGCAGAGGTGGTTTAAGAATTCAAAGGTGGATGAAGTGCCATGGCCGCTCCTGTTTACCTTGAGGAAAATTATCAGTTGTGATAAAGGTATGCCAGTCACGGCCCTTAAGTCTAGGTGGCATGATTTATTGGCCATTATTAAGCAATTTGTTACTTGCGAAGGTAGATATGGTTTAGTGTTTCTTTACCATCTTCGGCTGCTTATGAATTTCATAGATTTCCCTTTGAATATGCCTCACTACCTCCTACACAATCTGTATAAAATGGCTAACGATTTAAGTGGGAGAAGGTTGACTCTAGCCTCTTCCATCACTGTTTGATCAAAATCATTATTGTTCATCATTTGAGGCTGAGTGGTGACTGTTGGCAAGATTTCTTGTTGAGGAATGGATTTTCCACTCCTGAATGTGGTCAATTGGACAAGACTGTGGTCACCGAAACCCTTGTCGGGCCTGCCGTGCCACATCCTACCCTCCTACCCGATGTCGAATCCTCGACCTGCCCCAACGTTGACCTACCCGACACCCTGCCTGACCCATGTTTGAAAGACAATGCTAAGACTGTTAAGAGGCCTATAAGGAAAAAGGGAAAGGGTAATACGAATGTCAACAACAAAGGTAAGAAGGCTGCACAATGGGTATCTAGGTGTGATTGTAACAAGCCCAAACAAAACACAGACCAGAAGCCAATTGTTTTGAGTGAAGACTCGGATTCTGAGATTGAGCGATTTTTGACCGAGGAGTACCCATACTCACATGACCTCTATTTTGTTGAACCCTATGACTACAAATCCAACATCCCACCATGCCTTAAGGATGACCTTAACTTCCCCGGGATCAAGTTTGACAGTGGAACCCATGGTAATTTAAAAGATGCCTCACCTGTAATGCCACGTCCTGATCGACCACAGTGCGATGAATGCAACTCATGGCTCCAAAGATACTATACAGATGTCCCTCTGTTGCAATCCAAAATTAAGTCCTTGGAGGACCGAGTGACTGTGTTGTCTAAGGAAAATGATAGACTGCAAGCCAACGATAAGAGGCAAAAGACCACGGGTTCTATCGTGTTCAAAAATGTTGATGCAACCACTACCATTGTTAACTCGAAATTGTCCTGACCGAATCGTATCCCTACAGCCAAGGTATGTTATTTCAACATTGATTTTTGAATGATTTGGTTTGTTTTGAATTAGCATAACTGATTGTGTTTGCTCTGAATTAGTTTGATATAGTTCTGTTTTGTTTGAATTGATTCAAAAATGATTCTGTTAGTTTTGAATTAGCATAAACGATTGTGTTTACATTGAATTAGTATCAAAGATTTGTTTGATAAATCGAATATAGTCTGTTTCGATTGAATTGATTCAATACGATTTCGTTAGTTCTGAATTGGCATAAAAGATTTGGTTTGTTTTAGCGTGAATGATTTGTTTTGCTTTGAATTAGTAATTAAGGGTTTGTTTGATAGATCGCATACATTTTTGTTATCATCGGATTAATTTAAAACGATTTTGTTTGTAAATATGACCAGCTACAGAATCATGAGATTTTGTAGCTAGTCATAAAATTTGGATTTTTGTTGATTTTACAATTAAAACACTATCTAAAATTGTTTACTCTTGCCCATCTACAGGTACACACAAATTTCAATGGGAATTGGATTTGTTGTGGCAGTTTAGAACATGCTTTTTGTTACATAGTTTTGGTTTAGGTTGTTAGTCTTAGGCAGAAACAGGAATCTGGGAGATTGTTCCCATATTTTTGCAAACAGTTTTGATATTTTCCACAAGGATTGTTTTATCCTGTGGCCTTTATATACTTATTATTTTTTGTAAACAACCCATCACTGTTGGGAGAACAACGACTATGGAGTTATGATTATACAAACTCGAATAGAAGTGGATTTGTTGTACGGATTTAGCTTCAATTTATCTTACTTTTGTTCAAGTTTTGTGCATAACAATTTGTAATCAAATTATTGAATACTTTAGATATCAAGATTTGTTACAGGTTTATGTGTTATGATTTAAATTCTGTCCATTTTTGATGTATCTCATTTTACTCATAGCAATCACTTTGTTTGAATTTAATGAATAGAAGGTTTATCTTCTTTGTTAAATGAACAGTTATGTACAAATATTCGCACTGTGATTTATCTAAATGTGATGATCCGTAAACTATAAAATTGCTATTGTTTTATGTCTTGTTTGTTCTGTCATTCACATTCAAAGAGCGTTGCTGCTTCCTGTTTACGAGAATCTTGTGGAAAATCTGGTGCGGGTTTCTCCCATCAAATAGCTAAATCGAGTACTGTGAACAAGACAAATAGGAAGCGCCTCTACAGGTCAGTTTGTTAGTGATATTCAATTAGTTAATTAATATATAAACTTCTTTTAATCTGAACACGTTTCATTGTTTGTCTCTATAGTTCACATTTACAGTTAGGATTGTTATTTTAATTTCTTAGCTTAGACAACTTTCATTTTATTCCTTTCTCATAAAAATTATAAAAATAAAAAATAATAGCTTCGCTGTCATAAGACAATTTACAAATGATTTTGCAAATTTTGATCAAAATTTGTATTCTGTAAATACTGTACATATATAATTGAGATTTAATTGTATTGATAGCTGAACATTTAATAAGTAGAATTATTGTTTTATGATATTAGTTAGTAAACTGTATATATGTTTTAGATTTGTATATAGTTTGCTGTAGCTGTTTTTTCACTTAGATTAGTTTCTTTAGCTTAGTTTTTATTTCGTTTTCCTAGGACTTAGATCGACCAACGAAGCCGCTAAACCCGTCGGAGTGGGTTAATCCAAACAGCTTGGGTTATTTAGACAACCCCGGACTGGATCCACTCCTCTTGTTGATGAGCGGTCAATTTCGCCCGTCAACAGGTTGATCAAATCAGGTGCATCATACCATGTGACTCCTCACAGGGAGTGGTTCTTTGAATATGAAAAATATGATGGTGGTGATGTATTCCTAGGAGATGACTTGACAGCCAAAATCATGGGACATGGAAGGGTTAAGTTGTTGCTAAAAGATGGAACGATTAGAACTCTCCCCAGGGTTCTGTACATTCCAGAACTTTCTAGGAGCCTAATATCTGTAAGAAAGTTGGATGATGCAGGAGTGGATACTATATTTGGAAAGAACACTTGAAAGATGGTACGAGGAGCAATGGTGTTGATGAAGGGAGTTCGGTGTGTAACTTTGTACAAGTTGTTGGGAATAAATTATACTAATGGGTGTAACAGTTCTGTTGTCCCTGAGCAGAGAAATGAAGGAGACAAGACCAATACTGTCCCAGAAAAGAAGACCATGCTGTGGCATCAAAGATTGGGGAATTGAGAAAAGGGCCTTCGAACACTACACGGTAAAGGTATGGTTGAAGGTATGTCTAATTTCAATCTGGATTTTGATTTCTATGAACATTTCATATATGGTAAACATAATCGAGTAAGATTCCCATATGGTGCTACAAGAGCAAAGGGGATATTAGAGTTGATACACAATGATGTGCTTGGACCTGTTCTTGTTCCATCCCTAGGTAAATCTGTGTATTATGTTTCATTCATGGATGATTTTTCAAGGAACACATGGATTAATTTTCTTATAAAGAAATCTGAGGTATTTGATAAATTTAAAGAGTTTAAGGCTCTGGTAGAAAATCAGACAGAGAAGAAAATAAAGGTATTGAGAACAGATAATGGTGGAGAATTCTGTGGAAATGAATTCGAAGAATTCTGTAAGAAGTGTGGTATAGCAACACATAAGACTACTCCATACACTCCTCAGTAGAATGGAGTTTCAGAAAGGATGAACATGACACTAATGGAAAAAGCAAGGAGCATGCTCAGTGGTGTCGATTTAGGAAAAGAATTCTGGGCAGAGGCAATGGGTACAAGATGTTACCTGGTCAATCAATCACCTTCATCAGTGTTGGATGATAAAACTCCACATGAGGTATGGTCTGGAAAGAAACCCTCTCTTCAACATCTTAGAGGGTTTGGTTGTGATTCTTATGTACATGTTCCAAAGGAAAATAGGAGTAAGCTGGATAAAAACGCTGAAAGTGTATCTTTATTGGTTATAAAGATGGTGTGAAAGCTTATAAGCTTTGGAACCCAGAAACCAAGAAGACTGTTTACAGTCAAGATGTTGTTTCCAGAGAGGTAAAATATGTGTCCAAATAGGAATTCCTACCAATGCAAGATGAACCTGAGAAAATAGAGCTTGAGTTGGATGATGCAAAATCTGAATCATCTGAAGAAGAGGAAGAAAAATAATAAGAAGAAGAACCTCATACCCTAGTATTGAGGAGATCGGTGAGAGATAAAAGGTAACCAGAAAGGTATAGTCCACCTGATTTTCGTTCCAATTTTTCTTTATCTATTACTGATGATGATCCTAGAACTATCAGGGAAGCAGTGAATTCAGAGGATAGTAAACTCTGGAAGAAGGCCATGGTTGAAGAAATGGATGCCCTGGATAAGAATGAGGCATGGGATATAGTTGAGTTGCCAATTGGAAGAAAATCTGTTGGTAGAAAATGGTTGTTTAAGAAGAAGTTTAATGCATAAGGTAAAGTGGAGAAATACAAAGCTCGATTAGTAGAAAAAGGTTATTCCCAGGTAGAGGGAATTGACTTGGTGAGATTTTTTCTCCTGTTGCTAAGTTAACTTCTATTAAATTTCTTTTATCTATTGCTGCTGCTTTTGATCTTGAAGTGGAACAGATGGATGTGAAGATAACATTCCTACATGGGGATTGGGAAGAATAAATCTACATGAAGCAACCATAAGGATTTGTAGTGAAGGGAAAGAAAGAGCTGGTATGTAAGCTAAAGAAGTCACTATATGGTATGAAGCAATCACCTAGGATGTGGTACCAAAAGTTTGACACATACATCCTTGGATTGGGATTTGTAAGAAGAAGGGTTGATCACTGTGTATATTCTAAGTAGGTTGGTAATCACTTCATTTATGTAGTGTTGTATGTTGATGACATGTTGTTGGTAGGAAATAACATGGATGTTATAAAGGAGGTGAAATCACATCTATCCTCCAAATTTGACATGAAGGATCTCAATGCTGCTAACTTCATTTTGGGAATGGAGATTAAAAGAGATCTTGCAAACAAGAAACTCTGGTTGAATCAGAGAAAATATGTTGAGATGATATTGCAGAGTTTTAATATGCATGGAAGTAAACCAATCAAGGTTCCTATTCCTATAGGTGTAAAGTTATCCGCAGATCAGTGTCCCAAGACACATAAAGAAGAAGAGGACATGTCCCATGTTCCATATGTCAGTGTAGTTGATAGTTTGATGTATGCAATGGTCTGTACTAGATTGGACATTGCACATGCAGTGGGACTTTTGAGCAGGTATATGTCAAAACATATTAACTTAACTTAGCTTGATCCTGAAGGAAAAAGGGGCAAGTGGATACCTATGTTGTTGGAATATGACCTTGAGATCAAACATACAAAGTTGATCAAGGGGCAGGGACTTGCAAAGCTGATGGCACAGACAAATTGTGAACTCTTGGGAATAAGTTTTAATGCTAACTTATCAGTATATGTGAAGGAGGAAAGGACCCCTCAAGTATCCCAAATATTTCTTGACTCCACATGGTATGATGATATTATTTATGTGTTGATAAATTTGAAGGCTCCTCCTGAATTGAGTAAAACCAAGGCTAGATTCTTAAAACTAAAAGCAACAAAGTTTTGTGTTGTAAATCAATCTCTATATTGGAGCCAAATGCATCATCTGGGATTCTATTGCTGCTGAATCTTCCAAGTTCAGAGTGTACTTAAACTTCATCAATGATAAAGACATCATCCATCACAACCAGAAGCAGGTGCACTGTTGTGAATGAGACCCTCGCAAAGAAACCATCAGAGTGGGCCCAAAATGCCATAAACCTGCTAAACTCCATCCCTAGTGCAGAAATTCAGACCATTGGGGTCAAAGATAGAACTATACTGGTCATTTGGGTCAGGAGGGTCATTTACAAACATAGCCTGCTAAAATTAGTCCAAACTACGGCCATACAGATGGAGAAAATCATACAAGAATTCAAATATCTGTTTGAAGAGTTGTTCATCAAAGGCCTCCCACCATTTTGGGATGGAAAATGAAAGTTATATGATCAGGAGAAGTGCAATTCTCACCTCACTCAGTGCAGAATGGATCACTCTAATTTCAAAAACCTGGAGGAAAACTTGAAAGTAGAAAATCTGGTTGAGAATTTGATCACATATTTTGAGATTTTGAATCAGTTTAAAATAGTCAAGATTGGACTACCAATCATGACATATGCCTCTTGCATTGACCTGGAGATCCTAATCAAAGAAATGATGGACTATGATATCCCTTTTGACTTGCAATGGAAGGAGATAGTGCGGTTGGGTAAAACAAAATGCAGCTTTCCAGGATCTAGTAGATGATGTCCAGGTGTCACTGAATATGGCAGATCAGACATAGGACCAAAATAGAACAAGTGGCAAAAGAGGAAGCTGAAGCATAATAATCACCAGTTAGATCATGAAACATTTTTTTGTTAATCATTGTAATCCGTTCCCATACTGAAACTGACATTTGTAATTATTGTAATCAGTTTTAGAAGCTGAAACGTTTCAGTTCAACTATTGTAATCGGTTTCTAACTGAAGGAACTTGAATTGTATAAATATTAGAAATTCCAAATGTATTAATGTTGGCAGAAGTGCAAGGGAACCCTTTAGTAGTTTGGAACTCAATTGTAATTTTCTGGAGCTGAATTGAATACATACATAGAAGCTTTTGAAGTCGCTATGAAAATATTCTAATGGTGGTGATATGAGTTTTTTCTTCTCTCATTGTATGTATTTCCTGTGTTTCTAACTTCATTTACACCGTCTTCTGTTTAAATTGGATAGTTTAAAGGCCCATAATTCATCTTGTGATTCTCTTGTATTAAACAATTTAAAATGTGTTAATTTCTTCCTGACTAATTCAAAATTCATTTCATTAATGCTCCGATGTAGTTACTTGTTTTATCCTTCTTCTTACACTCTACAAAATACAATTTATAACTCAGATTCATCGCCTCACTTAGCCTTTATCCTCTGGAGAAGTCTACTAGCCAGTTAGTGTTTTCATTCATTTTTAGAATTTTGACTCCATAGCCCTAAGTGTCCCTCCCCTTCTTTGGCAACAAATTTATAACCCCCCCC
>JASDQU010100119.1:398824-420779 GCA_032191745.1 Picea mariana
AAAAAAAACAAGAAACCTAGCCATTGATTAACAAAGAAACATCAAGTGACAAGAGGATCCCTCTCTGAGATGAGTAGGCTAGTACCCAGCTCTAAATTTGGTTTGTAGGTTACCTTTGTCGTTTGTTTATTATCCGAACAAATTTACAGAGTGCTCAAATTCTGGCACCTTGTCGGAGATCGAAAGTGAAATATTCCTTGGGAAAAGAACGAATTAAAGCTTTAGATTTGATTCCCGAGGGTGACAGTGAATTAAACATCTTATTGGATGAGACTAAAGTTTCCCTGGTGACTCCATTATAAAGAGACCAATAGCACAAAGTAGTTTGAGCTAGAAACCCTGGCTCCTAAGAGAATTCACACCAAGAGAAACCCAGACCCAGAAGCAGTGATCCCCGTGTCTGACCCTAAGAAAATTGTACACAAGAGAAAATAAAATCAAATAAGCCTAGTTTTGAGTTTAGTTAGATATCTATCCTTGCCCAAAGATGGAGTAAAAAGCATTGAAGACCTTGGTTTTGATGTGAAATTTGAGCAAACTCAGTTCAGAACCAAACCTGAATCTTGCTTGAACGAGGTCATATTTGATAAGAAAAGGTTCCAAGATTTAATTTTAGCTGCCTCTACCAAACCTATTGTGATTCATACTTAGAACCAACAACCACTTCAAATCCTTACAATAGCCATGGCATCGAGGTTTTCCCCTCTTGTTTTGTCTGCTCAGTTGCATTATTTTCCTTGGGAGTATAATCTAAGGATTACGTTGTATGATGCTGAAGGAAATGTGTCAGCCCAAAAGCATATAGACTGGTTCAATGCCTTTATAGAATTAGAATAAGTGGACTTTGAGGATGCAAAAATGAGGCTATTTTCACAAAGTCTTGCAGGAGAAGTCAGAAAGTGGTTCAGATCTCTCCCAACAGCCAGTATCATAAATTTTGAATCCTTTGAAACCAATTTTCTTGCAAAGTGGGGTGACAAGAAAAACACCCTTCAGTTGTTAACTCAATATAACAACATGAGAAGGTTACCTAATGAAACAGTGCAAGAGTTTTCATCCATATTTATAAAGGTCTATAATTTGATTCCTGTTGAAGTGAAACCCCCTCCTAGAGATGCTCAACTCATATATGCTAATTCCTTTGAAAGTGATTTTGCTTTGTTGTTGAGGGAAAGAAGATCTACTTCATTAGATGACATGATGAATGATGTCATAGAATTTGAAGTGAATATGATGGCTTCAGGAAAGATCAAATATAACTCTGTCAGGGACATGAACAAGGTTCAAGATAAGGCACAACCTTCGACCTCACAAACATCAGAAGAAAGGTTTGAAACAATGATGAAGACTATGGAGAAAATGATGGAGAGAATGGATTTAGATAATAATCCTAACACCAGAGAACATGATGAATCTCAGGGATGATTTTAGGGGCTAAATTTCGCTCATGGGTTAATTTTCCATGGTTTTTCCCCAAAAAAGATTCACTATTCTAAAAATGATTCACCCAAATTCTATAGGATAAAATTATTTTACCTTAAAATCACCAAAATTTTATACAAACTATGTAAAATCCATATAAAATTAAATATTTTTACAAAAATATCTCCAACATTGTATAATTGGCATATGAAGGATTAGTAAGATTCGCCAAGGTTTTTACATTTTAAAATAAATTTTCATCCTTGAAATCATCCTTGATGATGATGTTCCACCTAGGAATCAGCAAAGACCAAAAACCCCACAAATCAGGCAAAGAGATTAGAGGAACCAGGGGGATCAACCCATAAGACCTCCTTTCCAAAATAATTATGTGAATGAGAATTATGATGAAAATTTTGAAGACAATATGCATTGCTATGATGGTGATGAAACAAAGGTATTTTTGACTAAAGAAGAACATGAACAGTTCATGGATGCTAATGAAATATTCATGCAGGAAAATGATGATAGGTTGTCAGTAGAAAGAGAATATTACCAAACAGGGTTGCAAAATGCCATCATGCAGTTCCAGAAACAATATAATATTAGAAGCAAAAAGGCACTTGAAAATCCTCCAAAGAAAAATCCTACCAAAGAATCTCAAAATAACACACCTTCTTCAAGTCATCTTAAAAGGGACTCTACTGCAAAAGATGCCATAGACAAACGGAAGCAGAGGGAAGAACCCCAGAAGAAAGTACCTGAAACAAGGAAGGAGACAGTCTTCAAATAGGTAGAGAAAACCTCATCCTCCTTTAATTTTGAAAGCGAGATGGCAAAGATTAAAATATCTGTACCATTCAACGAGTTGATAAAGAATAGTGAGTATAGAAATCAGATCATCAAAATGCTCAATATGGAACAAACTTCTGACACTTTGAATGTACAATATGATCATCTTGCCATTTTATTTGGCCCACGTGTAGAGGAAAATAGTGATCCTGAAGAGGTCCCCCCTTTCTCTGTCAGCCTGAAGATACATGACATGAATCTACACAATGCCATGTTGGATTCTAAAGCATCCCATAACCTGATGCCCAAGGTGGTCATGGACCAATTGGGCATGGACATCACAAGGCCTTACAAATATTTGTTCTCTTTCGATTCAAGAAAGGTGAAGTGCCTAGGTATAATCAAAGATATGGCAGTGTCTTTGTCCCAAATTCCAACAAAGAATATGGTCATGGATGTAGTGTTTGCTGATATCCCTCCCAAGTTTGGCATGCTATTGTCTAGTTCATGGGTTGCAAAGTTGAAAGGAACTTTACAAATGGATATGTCATATGCCACTATCCATGTATTTGATCAAGATAAGAGATTGTACAGGGAGGTTCTTCTCAAATACATGGTCAGTAACAAGGTCCAACCGAATAACCATCCCATATTCTCTATGGAGACTGAGTTGGGTTCTTCCATTTTCTTCAATGATTTGTGTTTTGAAGAGAACGTGCCAGAGATAGATATAGCTGCCAAAGACAAATCTGATCAGTAGACTGAAAAAGTTTCAGAACAACAGAACATTACAGTGAATGAAATGTGGAGCATGATTTTCAATGGAGTTGTCAGCAGAGAGGGAGTAGGGGCTGGTTTATGGATTAACCCCCTAGGTTGGCCACCAAGCTATGTTCTTATAAAATTTATTTTGATTGTACAAACAAAATGGATGTATATGAGGCACTGGTGTTAGGATTGAAGGATTTGAAATAAATGGATGCTAGGAGGATAACCGTCCTTGGAGATTTTGAGTTGATCATAAATCAGGTGAAAGGAATATATCAAGAAAATCACCCTAGATTAAGAGCATATCAGAATGCAGTGATGGACCTTCTTGAACAATTTTCAGAGTATAGTCTCTCAACGATTCCAAGGAGTCAGAATCAGATTGTTGATGCTCTAGCTATTTCAGCCTCAATTTTCAAAATTCCAATCTTTCCTAGAAGGGGATATGGGGTTGAGGTTAAACACAGACCAACAGTCCCTGATAATATTAATTATTGGAAGGTTTTTGAAGATGATAAACAAATAGAAAGTTTTCTCAAAATGGAAGATGGATTTGAAAATTTGAATATTAATGAAGAATATTTTGATGAAGAGGTAGATGCAGTTGTGTTCACAAAGGATGGTTACTTCAAAAATCAGATTGCTGGTAGAGATATAGTGCAGCTGAAAAGTAACATCATTCCCAAAGGCCTGGGCCCATTAAAGAAGCTCTTTGATAACAATGATGTGGCCAGGAGTCCAAAAATTACTGTAGATGAGGGAGATGTTGAATATTGCAACATTGGGACTCATGAAGATCCCAATATCATTAAGTTGTCCAAGACACTCAGCCCTGAGTTCAAACAAAGATATATCAACTTAATGAAATAATTCCTTGATGTTTTTCCTGGAGCTATGAAGATTTGAAAGTTTATGATACTAAGGTGATTCAACATGTGATTCCAATCAAAGAAGATCTAAACCTTTCAAACATAAATTAAGAAGAATCAATCCTTTGTTGCTTCCCTTGATCGAGAAGGAAATAAAGAATTTGTTTGAAGCCAAGACCATAGTATCTTTGAGGTTTTCTAAGTGGGTGGCAAATCTGGTGTCTTTCAGAAAGAAGAGTGGAGAAATCATGTTATGTGTGGACTTCATAAATCTGAACAAGGTGTCTCTCAAGGACAACTACCCACTGCGTAAGATGGATCACATTCTACAGAAAGTGGTAGGGTCTTAGAAGGGTCTGAACACCATGGGGTAATCATGTATGCCACGATACATTTTGGGCTCATGAATGCAGGGGAAACATTTTAAAGAGCTATGGACATATCTTTTGCTGATGAGAAAGGAAAATTAATTGTTATTTACCTAGATGATATCACTGTGTATTCAGTTTCTGATGAAGAATATCTCAAGCATATAAGAAGGGAATTTGAGAAGTGTAGAAAGTTTGGCATTTCATTGAACCCAAAGAAGTCAAATTTTGGCATGGAGGAAGAGAAGCTAATGGGTCAAATTATTTCAAAGGAGGGGATAAAAATAGATCTTAGCAGAGTTCAGGGAATCTTAAAAATTGGCATACCCAGAAGTAAAAAAGAAGTGAAATCTTTCTCGTGAAAAGTGAATTTTATGAGAAGGTTTATCCCTAATCTAGATGAAATCATAAAGTATATCACTAGCATGCTCAAGAAAGGAAATGAGATAAAGTGGACCCCTGAAGCCAGAAAATCCTTCAAAGACATTAAAGTGGCATTAACCAAGGCCCCAGTACTGGCCAGTCCTAATTTTGAAAAAGACTTTATATTGTTCTCTTTTGCCTCAAAGCACACCATTGTTGGTGTTTTATTACAGAAGGATGAGCATAATATTGAGAATCCTATAACGTACTATAGCAAGACATTAAGGGATGCCCACTTAAAGTATGATATCATGGAAAAGTAGGCATATGCACTGGTCAAGGCCTTGAAGGAGTTCATAGTTTATATCTTTCATTCTCATACTACTGCCCATGTGCCTAGTATTTCTGTGAAAGAAATCTTAACTCAGCTTGTTCTTGAAGGAGAAAGGGGAAAGTGGATAGCTGTGTTGTTGGAATATGACCTTGAGATCAAACATACAAATTTGATCAAGGGGTAGGGACTTGTAAAGACGATGGCACAGACAAATTGTGAACTCTTGGGAATAAATTTCATTACTCACTTATCAACAGATGCAGAGGAGGAAAGGGCCCCTCAAGTATCCCAAAGATTTCTTAACTCCCCATGACATGCTAATATTATTTATGTGTTGATAAATTTGCAGGCTCCTCCTGAATTGAGTAAAACCAAGGCTAGATTCTTAAAGCTAAAAGCAACAAAGTTTTGTGTTGTAAATCAATCTTTGTATTGGAAGGATCTAGAAGGAATCTTGTTGAGTTGTTTGCTGGAAGAGGAAGTAGAGAAGACCATCAGAGAATTCCATAAAGGTGACTGTGGAGGACACCATTATTGGAAAACTACTGTGCACAAGATATTGAGGGCTGGGTTCTATTGGTCCAATTTTTTTTTTGATTTCTACAAAGAGGTTTAAAGCTATCATGAATGCCAAATTTTTGATGGGAAGAGAAAATTGTAGCCTTTTCCATTGAAGCCCATCTCTGTTGAAGCATCGTTTAGACAACGAGGCCTTGATTTCATAGGAGAAATTCATCCATAGTCATCAGCTCAACACAAGTGGATTCTAACAACCACATATTACTTCACCAAGTGGATTGAGGCAGTTCCCATCAGGAAGACCACAAATGCTATTATCATTCAGTTTTTGGAGAACAACATTTTGTCCAGGTTTGGGTGTCCAATCAAAATCATTACAGACAATGAAACAACATTTAAGTCCAAAAAGATGGAGAAATTTTGTAGTGAATACAATATAACTCTTGGCCACTCCAGATCTTATTACCCTCAAGGTAATGGGTTGGTTTATTCATCCAATAAGAGCTTAACCAGAATTATCAAAAAGCTGCTGCAAGATAACAAACAATCTTGGCACAAAAAGATCATTCATGCACTATGGATTGTCAGGATCAATCCAAAAAGATCTATTGCCAGTGATGAGGTTGTTACAACAGCAGGATGCTGAAACATATGCCACTCAAAGGAGAAAATATGAACTGATCAATGTCCAACAAACAACAAAAAAATGATTTCAACAATTCTCAGTTGCACCAAGACATGATTAAAAAGGATTTTGACAAACATACTAAGAAAGATAATTTCAAAGTGGGAGACTTGGTATTGAGATGGGATGCCAGAAATGAAGACAAAGGAAAGCATGGGAAATTTGATCATCTATCACTGTGACCTTTCAGAAATGCAACCCTTATTGACCGAGATAATGCTTATCTGATACACATATGAATCTCGGTCAATAATGCTTATCTGATACACATATGAATCTTAGTCAATAATGCTTATCTGATACAAGAAAGTAATGGAGATATCGTTGGAGGAGGACCTGTGAATGGAAGGTTTCTCAAGAATTATATCATTTAAAGGAACCATCAACCTCTCCATTCATTGTATATAACCATTTTTTTTTCCAGTGGAAATTAGATCAGCAGAATTGAAGCCCGAGGTGAAGGCCCTGAGTTATGCTGAGTAGGTTTTGAGTTTTCTGAATAAATATTGGTAAATTTAATTGCATGAGTAAATAATAGCCCAATTAGTAGGCACTCGGTTTGTTGTTCTTTGCTACCTCGCAGGGAGGATAACATCCCTAGTTGGAGCCCATGTTATCACCATAAAAAACTTCTATGTGAAATCTAGTTTTCAATATTTAGTGAGGTGTTAAACTGATGTGGAGACATGAAAAACTAGAGGATAGGGCCAAGTCTAGTAGGAGGAGGCTAAATCTAGTGATAGTGTAGAGTTGATGGGACCTGATAGGTCACATATTGTAGGCTCTATAGATCGACGGTCAGGGATTGTTTCGGGGGGAGGAATTGCACGGAAGATAATTCCTGAAAGTGGGATGAAAAGTAAACCGTGGTTTTGGGTCGGGACCGTGGCACAACTGGGTGCATTTCAGGAAAACAAGAAGGTTTCCCCAACCCAATCCCTCTCGCCCTCAAAATTGGGAAAGTATATAAAGGGGCGCTTGTCATTATTTTATTATTTTTTCAAATACTGGAATGTTTAAAGTTGGCTCGACCCCTCCATTCAGACTGAAGCTCAACAATATGCCAAGCTCATGTATTTTCCGCTCATTTACAAGTATTTTTCATTTCCACCATGGACCCTATAATAATTCCAGTAGCAGAGAAAGACCCCATGTCAAATTAGGAAGCCCTTATTGACCGAGATTCAGATGTATTCGACACTAAAATCACCCTTTCACCCATATCCGTGTCTAGAGCTAATATGTCTGATAATGTAGGGAAAAAATACCCTTCCTTGAATCATTCCAAGCTACTGTAGTCCCTTAAATTATCGAGGTCACGTTCCCTTTCCCCGAGTTCATAGGCTGGTGCACAAAACAATATTCACAGGAAGATACGGTAATCTTCAATAAACAGGGGCCCGAGGCCTGTGTAGGGTAGAGAGTCTGTCAATTCGAGGTGCCCTCAACATACCGGCGTATTTCTCGGAATCATCTGCACCGTTTGAGGAAGAAAATCTAATTAGGGTTTACAAGGAGTGTCCCTAAGAAGTCAAATACCTATTCTTACAGACAATTGTCAAACCAGGGCAATTTTCTGAGATTTTTTCTTTGCCAATGAGTGTGAGTATCATGGCAATTGAGGTCCAATGGGTATGTTCCCTGATGAGTCAAATTTTAGGTCTAGATAATGACTAGTATATGGTCGAGGTCATGTTGGGTTTTCTATTGGCTTTCTTCCAGTCAGAGTCCAGTCCATCAGTCAGTATCAGTTTTGATAAATTCATAGCTAATAGTATCCACAAACAGCTAGTGAATTTTTGATCACTAAGGAATTTCAGATATTACACATACTTTTTGAAGATTTTCCTAGAAAAAAATAAGAGTAAGTTTCTTGAAGCGACATTGATATCGACTGAATGTAAGAGAATCACATTGCTCATTTTTATCAACAATGTCATGTCTAGGGTTTACATCTTGATTTTCAACACCAACCTACCAAGAGTCCTGGATGACACGAGGAGATATTTATAGCCAAATCCAGAAAACAGGGTTGGAGACTGGGTACTATTCATGCATTCAACAATGGTCTAGGCTTATGGTTGTCAAGAATCCCCCTACCTTTTGCCTATTTTTCTGACACCCAGAGTCTTTTCCCTTGAATTCATCAGGAAAAGAATCATATCAGAGACAGAGAATTTCCTAAAATTGCACAAAGCCTCCAACCTCAAATTCCCTTTCATCATTGAACCCTTCATTGTCAAGGCTAGATCATGCCTATCTTAGATCCAGGAAAAGCTCAAGGAGTTTGGATTTGCATAGCTACAGGGAAGAATATATGATCCACATCATATCATATCCAAGAGAAGATTGATGAACAAACATGCCCTTTATGAGCATGAACTTGTTGAGGGTTTTGACAAATTTACAAATCTTGAAGTCTATGCTGATATGAAGACAACTCTGCAAAAAACTCAAACACAACAAGTGGAGGCAACCCTGCAACAATATCAAACACAACAAACTCCTCAGAAGATGATATTTAAAGTCCCCAAAGTAAGTGTTTACAACAAGAGAATCAATTCAGAGGCCCTGGGCACCAGTGAGTAGCATAATTTCCCCAAGAAGATGAAGATTAGTCAATGCCCACAAATAGTGGATCTAGAGGAGGAGGAGCCAAAAGAACAAGTGAATATGGATATGGTGGAGAATGGAACCAACACTATAAAGGTTGAGGAAAGAGGCAATATCCAAAGTGAAGGCAACTCAAGAACTTTCAGCAACAAAAAACACATCTTTGACAATACATCTAGAGAAGATTATCAATCTAAAGAAGACTTGGCAAAACAATATGCTGAGAAAGGAAACTTTGTTATGAATGAAATGAGGGAGTTAGTCCCTAAAGTGGAAAATATTTCTCAGCACAAATCTTCTCTGTTCACAGTAAGAGATATAGAGAAGAGAACCTTTAACATAATAGTTGTAGATGAAGACAAGGTCTCTGAGATCAAGATAAGGTATGACAACATCAGTGCCCCAGACAAAGTAAAATTCCATAGAAATACTAGTGACATGCTGTATTCAGATTACTTGGGCCTAATTCTGAAGAATTCAAAGCTATCAACTTATGCAATAAAGTTGGAAGGGATGTTGAGGTAGGAAAAGGAATCCAATAGACCTTGGAAAAATCAGGTCAAGAGGCTAGAATCTGAAGGCCCTTAGGGGGTGAAATCCTCATTGGATGAAAATGATAAGCTGATTCAAAGCTTGAAGAAGAAACTAAAAATGTTTTACATAGAGCATCCACAAACAACATAACTGGTTTCTCTAGAATAGGAGAAGGAAGCAATTTAGTAAGAGGCATTGAACTACAAGGCCAAGGTGTTACAACTAGAACAAGAAAAGGTAATTTGGACACAAGGACAAACATAATTATTGAACATGGTTGTGGCTGTACCTCCTACTGCAGAAGCTGGGCCAAGCACTAAAGGAATTTTCCAGGCTATGTCACAAGTTAGCCTGAAGGCCGGAGAAATCAAGGGATTAAAGGGAGACACAGAAAAATTGAAACATGAAATGAAATAAAAGGATGAAAGAATGGCTCAATTTCAAAAGGAAAATCAAACTTTGCAGGAGAAGATAGACAAGATGAAAATTAGATTGAGGGGAAAAGGACTGTTGTAGGGAGCCAAACACATCATATGGGATTCTATTGCTGCTAAAGCTACCAAGTTCAGAGTGTACTTAAACTTCATCAATGATAAAGACAACATGGCCATCACAACCAGAAGCAGGTGCACTGTTGTGAATGAGACCCTAGCAAGGAAACCATCAGAGTGGGCCCAAAATTCCATAAACATGCTAAAATCCATCCCTACTACAGAATTTCAGACCATTGGGGTCAAAGATAGAACTACACTGATCACCTAGTTCGGGAGGGTCATTGCCAAACATAACCTGCTAAAATTAGTCCAAACTAAGGCCATACAGATGGAGCAAAGCATACAAGAATTCAAATATCTGTTTGAAGAGTTGTTCATTAAAGGCCTCCCACCATTTTGGGATGGAAAAGGAAAGTTATATGATCAGGAGGATTACAACTCTCACCTCACTCAGTGTAGAATGGATCACTCTAAGTTCAAAAACCTGGAGGAAAACTTGAAAGGAGCAATTCTGGTTGAGGATTTGATCACATATTTTGAGATTTTGAATCAGTTTAAAACAATGAAGATTGGACTACCAGTCATGACATGTGCCTCTTGCATTGACCTGAATATCCTAATCAAAGAAATGATGGACTATGATATCCCTTCTAACTTGCAATGGAAGAAGATAGTGTGGCCGGGAAAAACAAAATGAAGCTTTCTAGGATCCAATAGATGATGTCCATGTGTCACCGAATATGGCATATCAGACAGAGGACCAAAACAGAACAAGTGGAAAAAGAGGAAGTTGAAGCATCAAAAGAATCGTCAGTTAGATCATGAAACGTTTTCTGTTAATCATTGTAATCGATTCCCATACCGAAACTGGCATTTGTAATTATTGTAATCAGTTTTAGAAGCTGAAACATTTCAGTTAAGCTATTGTAATCGGTTTCTAACTGAAGGAACTCGAATTGTATAAATATTAGAAGTTCCAAATGTATTAATGTTGGCAGAAGTGCAAGGGCACCCTTTAGTAGTTCAGAACTCAATTGTAATTTTATGGAGTTGAATTGAATACATATGCAGAATATTTTGAAGTCTCTATGAAAAGATTCTAATGGTGGTGATATGAGTTTTGTCTTCTCTCATTGCATGTATTTCCTGTGTTTCTAATTTCATTTAAACTGTCTTCTATTTAAATTGGATAGTTTAAAGGCCCAGAATCAATCTTGTGATGCTCTTTGCTTAAGCAATTTAAACTGTGTTATTTTCTTCCTGACTAATTCATAATTCATTTCATTAATGCTCTGATGCAGTTACTTGTTTTATCCTTCTTATTACAGTCTACAAAATAAAATTTATAACTTAGATTTATCGCCTCACTTAGCCTTTATCCTCTGGAGAAGTCTACTAGCCAGTCTGTGTTTTCATTCATTTTCAGAATTTTGACTCCATAGCCCTAAGTGTCCCTCCCCTTCCTTTCCATAAAATTTATAAAAACCCCCCAAAACAACAAACCTAGCCATTGATTAACAAAGAAACATCAAGTGACAAGAGAGAGCCCTCTCTAAGCTGAGCATGCTAGTACCCAACTCTAAAGTTGGTTTGTAGGTTACCTTTGTCATTTGTTTATCAATCAAACAAATTTACAGAGTTCTAACAGTAACAATGTGATCCTCTCCCTGCACTCCCAAAACACAAGCATTTAGAGTCAAAGGTGTCTAGGACTGACATTGTGGATGCCTAAGTCGAGGTTCGACTCTGTGTCAAGAAAATGATGGCATAATAATGGCAAAGTAATATATGATATATGGATAGTCACCATGGTTTGAGGATTCAATTACATCCATTTGCATTATTATAGCTATGACTTTGTGGTTTAGGGTAAGTGTTGACAATCCTATGTTCATGGTTCCTCAGCTAGGGTTTTATGTTCATGGCTTTGTTCATGTCTTTAGCTTTGTCCTATGTTTTTTGATAGGGTTCTATGTTTGTAGGTTTTTCATTCATGGCTTTGGATTTGTGCTTTGTGGTTCCTTAACCATGGCTCTACTCCTTTTCCATGATGAAAAATAAGGGGACTTTTAGAGGGTGTCACCACAAATGTAAGCATGCATAGGGTTTTGGAGAATGCAAGGTTAAATAAAGGAAGAAGTCAATTGCTACAAAGGCCTATCATCATCACTTTTCCACATAGGTTAATAATAAGGTGGTATTCATACAAGATAAGACAAGGGAGAAAAGAGGTTATACCTTTAGTGCATACATTGATGTAGAATTAATGTCTGGGATCCCTGACCCTGTTCACTCAAAGATGTGGATATTATAAATATGAACAAATAATATAAATGCACCGACACGTTAATAGTCTAGTGGCCTATGCAATTGAGAGCATAGGAAATTAGAAATTATATTTTTTTCAAAGGTTGGATAAACTTGACAATACATATGACAAATATTTAGCACAACTTGACAATAAGTATGATGATCTTATCAATGATATTTGGGAATCTGAAGCTTGTAGTGGTGATGTTTATGAAGCGGAGGTAGAAATTAAGGTAGGCAATGCTTTCCAATTAGGGAAATGGAAGGAAGATGACAAAGAAAAAACAATTTGGGTAATGCATTGCAAAGAAAAAACTACCACTCTATAGGATTAAGACACTCCACTAATATTCATAGATATGTAGGAGGGTTCTATCACATAAGGAACAATTTGTCTAGGTTTCTTGTTAGTTTTTTTCATGTTATCTGTTTTAGGTGTTGGTATTTTGGTTTATATGCTCTTAGCCCTAGTTGGCTATTAGTAAGTGCCTCTTTTATGAGAGAAATACATATCCTGAGATTGTTAGTATATTTTTTCGGTAGATACAATCCTACTCCACTAGGGACAAATTGCAACTAGCACGAATTGTATTTTGTCTATAACTATTGATATAGAAGAAACTAAATTATATATATATATTTTAATAACAATCCATATGGATTGTAACATATTATTATTTTGTAAAAATCATATAATTAGTAAAACTAATAATAATTACATGAAATTAATAATTTAATAATAATCCACATAAACTATAACATATTATTACTTATTACTTTGTAAAAATCATAACAATTACCTTTTTTTTCTTACCGGGTTTGGGAAATATTTGTATTAATATGTGGCCAAAAATTACAAAAATTTACAGAGATAATAGGCCTACTGTTTTAAAATTTTTTTCAACAACATAATTTGATTCCCCCCTATCATATAACCCTTTCATTCCCATTCTTGTTGTATCTATACAAATACTAATAAGAAAAGTATAAATCCTATAAAAAACATTCAAAATACATATGGATTCCTAGAACATTGGAAATATTTGTTATTGCAGACTTTCCTTTGGATGGATGGTAGTATGGTTCTTTCCTTTTGGCTCCTTAATATGCTATCCATAATCTCCTTCATTATATTTATCTTTTTCCTATCTTGAAGTCTGTTGAGACGTGGGGTTTAAGGTGTAATCTTCTCTTGTGTACTTAGAGCATTTTATCTATTCGACAACACACGTATTCCAATAGAGGACGAACACCTTCAATAACCACTCACATAACCAAATCAAATATCAACATACCGATGTTTTCACGTGGTAAAACTCTTGCAGGGAAACATCCACGGCCCCAACCAACGCAACCACTTGGAGCAGTTTATTAATGCAAAGAAAAAGATTACAGAGAGATTTTACAAGAGAGTTTCTCACAATCGATCATCGACAAATGACCCTCCATTCTCTTTAAATAAAGATCATGGACCAATCGGGTGTTAAGCCATGGATCAATGGCCATTAAGATTGAGGAGAGTATGAACTGTTAGATCACTCTATGTTGGGAACATATCATGACCGTCAAATTTCCTAAATACAAATGCATACTAATGCATACTAAAGAAACACACTAGAAAACACACTTTTACCTAATGACACAATAGACCAAGTAGATCTTAACTAACTCCTAAGCGTCTAAATATCCTAACATCCCCCCTTAAGAACAACTTGGTATAGGATTGAAGGATTTACAGTAGTGACACAATAGGTGAAGGAAGGAGGTATTAGAGCCTACCCCCCCTTAATGACAACTTCCTAAACTCCTAACATAGATTGAAGTTTGGAAAAATTCGCTTCTATAAGAAACTTTGTGAAAATGTGAAAATCCTGGGAGGGGGGTGTGTATATATATATATATATATATATATTAAATGATTCATTATTTGTCTCGTGGTGCTCTGGGTGAGTTGTGGTATTGGATATCTACCCCACTCACTTAGTCCTTGCCTTCCTTTGAGGCTTGCTTCGTGGTCTAGACTCATCATTCCTAATGAATGTAATTCCATGTGTTAAGCTTAGGGGATGAAGGAGAGAGTTACACCCCCATTTTTTTCCAAAGTTCCTTGAGAAATTCTAGAGGCTTCTTTAGCCAGACTGTATATCTTTCCATCATTTTCTTGTAAGGCATGAAAAAGGGAGAATTTATTTGTTTCTAAGTGGGTTTTGTTATTATGGCGAGGATTAAATCTAGTTGGAAGTCCTTTGGAGGTTCCTTGTGTGCTAAAGACTTAATAATAATCCTTGAATATCTGATGATTTTCCATTACCATCAACTTGATGGTAATGGACAATCCTTAAAAAATGGCGTATGCATCCGCTTGATTGTTTGTCATGATTCCTAGCCCCCAAGCATAGGCAGATTCATGATTTCCCTTAGGATCATAAATGATCCCTCTCACTCCTACCACCCCTTACTTGAAATAAAGTTTTTAATAATAAATAGTACTTACAATAATTTTTTTTTTTTAATAATAAATAGTACTTACAATAAATTATTACTTTGTAATAATAATATCAATAAGTTATAATAGGTAATTTAACAATAAATAATAAAAAATCTTTTGTGGTAAAACTTTGCATCATAAAACTTTGTAGTAAAACTCTTCAATAAAAAATCTGTGGTAAAACTCTGTGCAATGATTTAGTGATATATTACGGTCAAACTCTGTGGTAAACTCTATGCAAAGATCTAGTGAAATCCTGATTTGCAAGAAACACCCTATGGATCTTCCTAGGCTTCAATTTTAAGCCGGATCTGGTCCGATCTCTTAGATCTTGTGTTCTAAAGATTTCTCTTCCAATTAGCTTTCATTCCCCTTTATCGATTGATATTGATTTTTCCCTTTACTTCTTAAGAATGTGTGCCCATAAGGTTTTGAGTCTTGGTTCTTTGAAGGCTTTGACGCTTCTGTATGGCTTCAAAATATGTCAATCAAGGTTTAATTTTGAGCTCTGTAGTATTGAAACTTTGTGGTATTGAACTCTACAGACTACAATATTGAATCTCTCTAGATTAAATCCATGGATAAAATCTATGGTAAACTCTACAATAAATTACATTGAACCTTTGCGGTAAATTACATTGAACCTATACGGTAAATTACACTAAATCTCTATAGTAAATCACACTGTAAATTTAAGGTTGATCAGGATATGATCAAAGTTGGTGTAAAAAGGAAATCCATGTTATAAAAAGGAAAATTAGAGTTTGTAGCAATCAGGGTGAGGGTTCAAGTCTTATAAACGAGCTTGTCATTGGGTTATTTTTCAAGGTTCATGCAACATTTTCATGGAGTATTGGTTATTACTAGATGGCTCTACTATATCAACCAAGTTATTGACCCAGGGTTCATGTCTTTAAGGGTTTCCAACAAAAGCCTCTAAAACTATCGACCCTCTTGGTAAACCAGAAGGCAATGCAGCACACAGAATGCGCCGCGCAGTCTCACCCGAGATAGCTCTAATGGGTGGCTATAAGAATCATGTGTTTACAACCTAGGATTGAGCATAAGATATGGGATATGTATTCCAGACCATTTATTATAACTAGTGATTGCAACCTACTGTTATTCATGACTTATTCCCTCAATATCGCAACAATAATTAATCAAGCAATGTAACAACTCATTCATTCATTAAGCATAATAGATAACTACTAGAAAGATGGTAAATATATCATGCATTCATCCCATTACAAAGATTTTATCGTGGTTCACCCCCTCCTGGGGATACGTCCACAAATATTTGTCTCTTATCTCTTTTATTATGGTAGTTCTGCATATCCGGCGCCACATGCTTACAATTATCCTTTGATGGGTAATATCTATATGAGGCGAACTAGATCACACAAGAATCCTTAGCCTGTGATATAATCCTCATACATTCCTTCTCTCCTCCCCTATAGCTTAACAAATTACAAAAATGGTTCATAATCATATTACATATCACATTAATTTGTACATGTCTAAGATGGAACAATACAAAACTGAACTAACAAGAAGGAACCCCCTATGATACCTACGTATCTATATTTATATGTTTTGGGCTCTTTAGCCGTTTACAATATATTACTAAAACCCTAACCCTACCAACGTTAAGTCTTACTCCCATGCATGCATGAGGTTCTTCCTTCCATCTGTCGCTTTCCTTGTGCATGCCTTCTTGCATGTGCGTGTGATGTGTTTTCCTCCAACTGTTACTTTAGTTTCTACACGATTTCTTTCACCATGATCGTCCTTCTTTCCACTTTGGCCTGCTGCCAATAGGCCCACAACACTGACATGTGGCTCGTCCCGAGCCACCTAATCCTTCTGAACTTCCTTGATCTCCTTGGTGATTGTCTGGAACTTTTCCTTGAGCTCTGTTATTTGTGTCAGTGCATGCGCAGTCTTATCCTTGATTATGTCCACTAGCTGGACTGCCACTTCATCGCTCAACAATACTGTGCATTCTGCCTGGGTTTGTGCTATCTGTGTTTTAGCTTCCTCTTCATGTGCTAGTACTTCTACTACCTATTCCTGTAATGGCTCCATTTGAGTCTGACACTCCTGTTTCTGGGTTTCTGCAAAGATTAGCTCTGCCTGCAATTTCTTAATCTCCTACGTCCCTTTGACACATTCTAGGATTAGTATGTTCTTCTTCTTTTGCTTGAGCTCTTGGATTGCTGCATTGATCCTTTCCTCTTCCTTGTACCACTGTTGGACCTGTGGATCTTCCTAAAACCTTGTCTAAAGATGCGCTTCTTTATTGAACAAGTTGGATGTTGTGCTAACTTGCTGCTCTATCTCCTACATCTACACTATTGCTTCCTTCTTCCTTTTCTCCTTTACTTCCGATGGAGTGGTAGGTATGAGATTTTCTCATAGGTTCTTGATCTCCTTATGATATTGCTCGATGGAATGTGCAATCTGATCAATATTTTCTGCTATTGGAAGTTCGTTCCCTTGCGCGGTGTTTGGAAGTTTCTCAAAAATTCCTTCGACTCATCATTCTAGTTCGTTATCGCGCTCTCTTTCCTCCTGAGTTTCAAACTTGGCCTTCTCACAAAATTTTTCCAGCACCTCCCACTTCTTTGTTGCTTGCTGTAATTCGACTAGGTTTCTATGTGTGCGAGATTGTACCTCATGGTCGATGCTAACCTGCAACTTGTGTAGTCCCCTTGATGGAATCCACGTCAAGACCAATTGGATGTGGTTTAAATCCTTCAAGGGTGTTTGCCCCACAATTTCATCCATGCGCAACATTTTAGGTGTGATGTAGACTATTGCGTTTGTGTGTGGTAATGAATGGACTGGATATCGTTCTTATAACTCCACTCTTTAGTTGGTCTGTGGCGCTGATGGCTCTATGCTCTTGCTACTGCCTGCTATTGTACTTCACTGAATTTCTTAAAGAACTGTCCCATTTCTACCAACTCTTTTTGCAGTTTGTCCCTGTGATGTGCTGCATGGTCGAAGTCCTCAGCTAGACAATCCTGGACCATTCGAGAGATCATATCCCCATTGTCCTCCGTAATCGTGTATTCTGGTAGTGCTCGTTGTTCCTTTGACTTCTTGTGCGTGCTTCCTACCTGCATGGGTGGTCTCTTATTTCCCCCTGGTTCCTGTGTGTTGGGATTTGAGGTGGTCTGCTATGCTCCCTTAGTCTGTTTCTGTTGTTCCTTGGTCGGTTGTGTATTCTCCTTCTTCCCCTTCTGGGTTCCTATCTTCTTTAGTCCTTCATTTGTTTGTGTTGGTACAAGACACTAGATATATAAAATATGCAGAACATAAATAAAATGCTAGAAATGGAAGAATAACAGTAAAATATCCATCATAATCTTCACAATACACAAAAAAGATATAACAATAGCAATAGAAATAGCATTTTGATTTAGAAAGCAATGTTCACAGGCCTCTTCGAGGGGAAAACCTCCAATCGAGCAGTGCTCTGTTACAATAATATCCAAGATAGGGTTCTCATACCCTCAACCCTTATTTATACTAAATATGTCTATTAAGAGAAGAATCTAGAGGAAGATCCTTCTAGAAGAAGAACCTTCTATTAGGTCTTCTTACATCCGCCTTATTCTATTTTATTGAAAGGCCTTATTAATATTGACCTTTATTACATCCGAATACATTGATCTACCTATGTGCGGGTTAGGACCTTAACATGTCTGCCCCCTTAAAAACAGCCTTGTCCTCAAGGCTTGAGATGTGAAAACTGCTGCAGAATGGTAGCTGGTTCCCAAGTGGCATCTGCTGGAGTCATATCTTTCCACTGTACTAGCACTTCCTTGATGGTTCTCTGACGCAGGCGACACTCACGCTGGTCCAAAACTGCTTTTGGCTGTAGCCAAATGGATCCTTCTTCAGCTAACTCTGGAAGGTTGGTTTGAATTTGGCACCTAGTTCCAATCACCTTCTTCAAGCATGAAACATGAAAAACAGGATGTAGCTTCGACTAACTGGGCAGAACTAACTGATATGCGACTTGTCCCACACGCTTGAGAACTGTGTAAGGGCCATAAAATTTGGGTGCTAGCTTCTGACAATGCTCGACCTTGAGGGAAGTTTGCTTATATGGTTGCAGTCTCAGAAACACCTGATCCCCTTCTGCAAATTGACGTTCAGAGCGACCTTGATCTGCTTACTTCTTCATTCTATTCTGTGCCATGACCAAGTTCTCTTTAAGGGTACGAAGGATATCCTCTCAGACTATAAGTGTTTGGTCAACCGCTTGGACCTTCGAGGTACCCGATAAGTATGAGAGAACTGAAGGTGGCTTCTGTCCATATACCGCTTCAAAAGGAGTCATGCGAGTGGCTGTATGGTATGTAGTGTTGTACCACCATTCGGCGAGGGGTAACCATTGAGCCCACTGGTGTTGTTTTTCAGAGGCAAATCACCTCAGATATGTTTCCAAACACTTGTTGACAACTTCCGTTTAACCATCTATTTAGGGATGATAAGCTGAGCTGAGATGCAATTGTGTGCCTTGTAGCTTAAACAACTCTTGCCAAAAATTGCTTGTGAAAGTTGGGTCTCGATCGGAAACAATAGAGTGGGGCATGCCATGAATCTTGAAGACTTGGTCCATGAAATTTTGAGCCACCGTGGATGCAGTAAATGGGTGGGGAAGAGAGCAAAAATGAGCATACTTGGAAAGGCGATCCATCACCACCATTATGACTGATTTATTCCCCGATTTGGGTAAGCCTGTAATAAAGTCCATAGAGATATCCTTCCAAATAGCAGGGGGAATCAGAAGCGGTTGGAGGGTGCCTGGAGATTTGACTATTTCTCCCTTGTTGCGTTGACACACCTCACATTCAACGACAAACTTACGGATGTCCTATTTCATACCATCCCAGAAAAAAGAGCGTTTGACTCGGTCATATGTTTTGGTGAACCCTGAGTGCCCCACTGTGGGTGTAGCATGAAGCTCAGAAAGCACCGTGGATTTGAGCTGGGATTGTTTACTTAAATACAAGTTGCCTTTATATCGAAGCTCATCCTGGAGCTAGGAGTACCCTAGGGGAGCTGGAGCCTTGTTCTGCAGTTGCTGGATCAGATGCGAACTTTTGGGATCTTGAAGACATTCCTGGCGCACAGCTTGGAGCCAATCGGGTACAATGAAGGAAAGAGAAAAAAGGGATCCTTCATCTTCATATTTCCAGGACAGTGCATCCACCACGACATTGTCTTTGCCCTTCTTGTAAATGATCTCATAATCATATCCAAAGAGCTTAGTCACCCATTTTTGTTGTTCTTGGGAGGAAATGCATTGTTCCAGAAAGTACTTGAGGCTTTGATGGTCTATCTTAGTTTGGAAGCATTTCCCAAAGAGATACAAACGCCACAACTCAACGACATGCAGAATTGCCAACATTTCTTTTTCATAAATGGGTTTGCCCAGATTCTTTTCAGATAGTTGCTTGCTAGTGAAGGCCAAAGGTCGACCCTCTTGCATAAGGACAACACCGATTACTTTCCCTGAGGTGTCACATTCCAACACAAAGATCTTTGTGAAGTCGGGAAGGGCCAGAACCAGAGTGGTGCACATGGCCATCTTCAAGGTTTGAAAATTTTGAGCAACTGCTGGAGTCCAAGTGAAAGAATTCTTTTTGAGGAGAGTTGTGAGAGGTGCTGCAATATTTCCGTAGTTCTTAACGAACTTGAGATAATAACCTGTGAGGCCCAAAAATCCATGCAAGCTTTTGCGAGTCTTTGGGTGCGGCCAGTATTGCATAGCTTCAATCTTTTTCGGGTCCACCCTGACGTCATCCTTTCCCACCAGATGATGCAAGTATTCTACTTCTGAGGCACCAAAAGCACATTTGGACTATTTCAGGAAAAGTTGGTGCTGAGAAGGTAGGCGGAGAACTTGATCTACATGAGTAAGATGGTCTATCCAGGTGTTGCTATAGATGAGGATATCATCAAAGAAAACTAAGACAAAATGACGGAGAAAAGGGCGGAAGACATGGTTCATGAGGCTCTGGAAGGTGGAGGGGGCGTTACACAAACCAAAGGGCATGAACAAAAACTCATAGTGGCCTTCATGAGTGTGAAAGGTGGTCTTGGGAATGTTAGCCTCTTTCATACATATCTGGTGATAGCCCGAGCGAAGGTTAAGTTTGGTAAAGAATTGGGCGCCACTCAATTCATCTAGGAGGTCATCAATGACAAGAATGGGAAATTTGTCTTTGATGGTTAGTTTGTTGAGAGCATGAAAGTCAGGACACATTCTCCAAGAACCTTCTTTCTTCAGTACCATGATGACCAGAGAGGAGTAAGGGCTCGTACTAGGACGTATGACACCGACAATAAGGAGTTCCTAGACAATTTTTTCAATTTCATTTTTTTGTGCAAAGGGGTGACGATATGGATGTATATTGGGGGGAAGGCTTCCTGGGACAAGGGGAATGGAATGATCATGGACACCGCGGGAAGGAGGGAGTCCTTGGGGAGTGGAAAATACCATTTTATGTTTAGAAAGGAGGGCTTGGAGGTCTTGGGGCACTGGTGGGGTCTCTGTGGCTTGTATGGCGTGGAGTTGGGCAATGACACCAGAATGACCGTTTTTGAGTAGTTTTTCCATGTGATGAGAACTGATGACCTCAAGTGAACCAACAGTGATGCCTTGAAATTTATATTGGTGGCCTCCTTGGTCAAATTGCATGGTTAAGTTTTGAAAATCCATGAGAATGGGACCCAAAGTCCTTATCCAGTCTGCACCCAACACAATGTCGCAACCGCCCATGTCAATAGCAAACATATGGGATTTTAGGTGGTAGTCACCGATTTGGAGACGCACATTTTCATAGAGCTCGCCACATTTCATAGAACCAACATTGGCAATCATGATTTGGAAATTGTTGACAGCATGGATGTAGCAATGGGTTTCTTGGGTAATGCGGCGATGAATAAAATTATGGGTGCTACCACTATCAACCAGAATGATGACCTTTCGGTGCTTGATGTAACCGATTAACTTGAGGGTTTGGGGGGCAGAGAAGTCGGTGAGAGCATTGAGGGAAATGATCGGTTCCACTTCGGGAGGGTCGGAGGGAGGGTTTATGTTAGTGATTTTTGGTGACTCGGACACAAGGGGAGTGTCAACATCCTCTTCCAGAATATCCTCAGAGATGGCCATAAAAATATTTTGTTCCTTACATTTGTGGCCTGGGAAATATTTGTCATCACAATTATAATAGAGGCCTTTGAGTTGGCATTCAGCCATTTCAGCCCTGGTCAATTTTTGGATTTTTAATGGGGCGGAGGGAGTAGTGGGGTTTACTGGTTTAGGGCGAGGGATAAAGGAAGGCTTACGGTTTTGAGAAGAAACAATTTGTTG